>JAJJKW010001873.1:0-24920 GCA_023805745.1 Isotricha sp. YL-2021b | reverse complement strand
TAAAATCATTTCATGTTTATCAACTTCATTATTTGTTATAATATTGTCTTGTAAAATTCATTTATTTTTTAAATTTGTTATTTCCTTTTTTAATTAACAATTTTACTCAATGTTTAATTTGTAATAATAATTGGTTTTTATTATTTTCTGTTTTTGCTTCTTTCTCTTGTTTACATATCAAAAAAATAAAATAAATAATGATATAAATTAAAAAAGAAAACTCCTTCTGAAACTTATATGAATTATGTTTTACTTGAAAATAAAAATAATTCTAGTATTTTTTCCATTAAATCATATTAATTTGAATATCGATTAAATACTTTTATTATTAAAAAAGTAAATGATGTAAGAAATATTAGTCTTTTTAATATTAAATATTATCCCTTTAATGAAGTATTAAAAAAAATGAATTATTCCAAAAAATCTATCTTTCATTTAATATATTTGTACAAAAACTTTTAACTTAATGTTTAATAAGGGATTAAAAAAAGGAAATGTAAATCTTAAAAATATTCATTTTTCAAAATATTTTAAATCCTATCTTTAAATTTGTTTGGGAGATATATCAAAATTCTGAAATATAGAAACAAGAAATATTATTTTTAAAAATTAAGATATTCCAAGATTACTTTTTGTTATCCCTGAAATGATTGTAGAAAATAATTAAAGAAGTTTCATTAAATTTATTTTGTAATAAAAAATTAGAATAAAATCAAAAAAAATTTCTTTAATTAATATATTGTCGATGGAAAGTATTGATAATTTTAATGATATAGTTTTAATTTTTTTCTATTAATTTTTATGAATAGAAAAAAATTTTTGAAAATTAATTTCTAAAATCCAAAAAAATAATATTCCCAAAAATTTATAAAAATTTGAATTTTTATCAGAACTTTCCAAAAATCAAATATGAAAAGTTCTTTATGAAGTAAAAAATAAATTATTCAACCAATGAAAAACATCTATAAAAGAATTATATATAAAATAATAAAGCCAATAAATAGAATAGGATCATTAAATTTAGGATAAATGAATAATTATTTAAAATTTTTATCTGATGTTATTTAATATTATTGAATTTTTTCAATAACTTTCATAATAATTTATCATATATGAAAAAAACTAATATCTCCACCAAAGAAATATTCTTGATTTTATCCCTTCTTAAATATTGTCTTTTCATTTGGTTATTTTCTATTTATTATTTCTATTTACAAATTATAAAATTTAAAATTGTCTTTTGGGAAAAAAGAAAAAAAGAAAAAAATTGAATAAATACTCTTATATAAAATATATTTAATTATCAATTTTAATAAAATTAAATAGATTCAAATTATATTGAAGTTTTAAAATAATCTTAGGCAAATTTTGAAAAAATAATCATTCTCAAGAAATACAATTAAATCATCAAAAATAGATATAGAAAATTTGAATTTAAACTTCAAGGACAAGAAAATGCATTAACTGATAATCTCCAATTATTAAATGAAGTTAATAGATTAAATACAATTATAATAATAAAATAGGATAATTTAAGAATTTCAACAATTATCACCATCTAAGTCTTCAAAATCAGAAGGAATTTCATTTTCAGAATTTTTATTTTCTTCATTTTCTTCATTGACATATAAAATATTAGAATTATTATTAGTGTAATTTTTAATATCAAATTTTTTTCCTTTATCATATAAGATAATACTTCTATCTTTAATAACATCATGATTAATGCTTATAATAGGTAAATCATAATTTAATTTTGGAACAAAATCACAATTTTCGTCTGATAATTTTTTATAAATTATATCATCATCACCAAAAGAAAAAAAAGGTAAATTATAATCAACATTTTCTTTTTTTCCAATTTGAAGAACTTTTTCAATAAATCTACAATTACTACTAACATCACCAAAATATACTAAATCAAAATTTAAATCATAAGCAATATAAGAAATTTCGAATTGACTTGAAATATTTTCACTTTCATTTTCTTTTTTATTTTGTAATTTATAAGTCATTAGATGCTCAAATCCAATTTTATTATTCATTTGTCTAATATTACAAATATTTCCAATAATAATATCTCCTTTGCTAGAACCAAAAATTAAAACATCTCCTTGTAATTTTCCATTAATTGAACTTCTACCATAAAAAATATCTGGTATTTTTGTGAAGGAAATTGAACTTATTGTGAAAGGATAATCTAAAAGAGAAGAAATTTCATATGTTGTTATTGGACATGATGAATCAGTAAATTTCCAAAATTCTAAAATTGTTTTTTTGGATTCTATATAAAAATTTACTATTAATAATTGGTCATTTCTTTCATCAATAGTACTACATCTAATTATTCCATTTACTTTACAAAAAATATACATAAAAGAATTTGTTCTTAAGTTAAATAATGAAACATTCGAATATCCATTATTTATTTTTTGAATACAAAATAAAACTTTATATTTGTCACTTATTAACATATCTTGAATATATCTATTTTGAATATTATAATTAAAAGACATATTAAAAATATCATTATCTTCTTCATCTTCTATTATTTCTGTTGGATTATCCATATCAGAAGAATAAACATTTTTAATTGAAGCAAATTCATCTTCTGGAGTAATAAATTTATTTCCTTTTATTTCATATAATAAGTTTACAGGTTCATCATTTAATTTACATTTAATTACACTTCCATCTGAACATCCAATTAATAATGCATCATTTAAATGAAAATTTACACATGAAATTTTACTATTATCTCTTATTCTCAAATTACTTATTGTTAATATATTTATTGTTCTATTTACTGTTAAATTTTCAGTCGAAATAAAATAACATTTCATATCATCGGTTATAATAGATAAAAGAGAACCTTCTTTACTTTTTCTATTATAATCTGTATAAAGAACATTCCTTTTAAAAGTATATGAAGTATTTAATGAACCATAGATTGGATTATATGATAATATTGAAATAGAAGATACTACAATTAAACCACTTGTTGGAAATTCATTTGGATTTATGTATATACCTAAAATTTTTGTTTGAGATTTTAAATCAATTTTTAATTGTTCTACAAAATTACTTGAATTATTACGAAATACATTTGTATTTCCCATTTAAAAATTTTTTTTTTCAAAAAAATTTAATTAAAAAAATATAAGAAAAAATTCTTAAAATTAATACTTCCTCTTTTAAATAAATCTATTTAAAAAATTCAATTTTCTTCCATTAATTTATATGAATTATCTGGTGAAATTTCATCAATATTAACATAAGTATTAGCAGAACTTCTACTTCTACTAAATAATTCATTAAAAGAATTGTAAGTAGTTCTACTATTATTTCTAGTTGTTAAATTATCAAAGAAAGAATTAGAATTAGATTTAAAATATTTTTTATTATTTTCTCTTTCAAAATCTAAACTAGGAATATTAAATAATTTTCCAAGAACATCTTCTAAAGTAACAATTCCAATAATTTCGGCATTTAAAATATTTTTGTCAAATTTTCCTTTTTCAAATTTACAATGATAAATACTTCTGTTATCTTTAAAATTTTTTGCTACAAATGCAATATGATTTGTACTTTTTTTTAATTCATTTAATAATTCTACAACAGTCACTTCAGTAGATATTATTAAAGGGGGAATTAAAGTTAATTTTAAATCTTTTAATTTTTCATTATTATTTTTTTCTATATTTATTAATTGTTTTAATCTAAGAACTCCTAAAATTTTTTTTCTATCATTTCCTTTATAAACAGGTAATCTACTATAACCTTTATTTAATAAATTATCTAAAGTGAAATTATTAATTAACATTTCATCAGAAATCATTTCAGTATTTCTAAGAGGAATAATAACTTTATTAATTTTTTGATTTTTATCATCTAAAGTAGAAATCATAACTTGGACTTGTTCTTTACTTAATCCAATATCATTTTTCATATTATTTTCAATAGAATTATCGAAATTTTTATCATTTACACTATTACAAAAATTAAAACTATTATTAACATTTTCAATATTATCATTAGAATAATTATTATTTAAAGAATCCATAGTATGTAATTTAATTAATTCTTTTAAATCACTATTACAAAAACGACTTTTACTTTGTTTTCCAATAATGGAATCCATTAATAAGGCAATTGGATAAGAAATAGGATAAGTAATAATCATTAAAGAATAAGTTAAAGGACTTAAATAAGCAGCAATTTTCATTTGATTTGGTCCTGTACATAATGCAGTTGGTATAATTTCTCCAAAAAATAAAAGTAATGTTACACTAAGAACAATAGCTAATGCTTCTCCTACTAATTTATGTAATACAATTGGCATTGCTTCAGCACAAAAACTATTACATAATAATAATGTAACTAAAAGCCAGTGATGATTATTTGTTATATTTAATATTTTTTTTGAATAATATTTTTCTTCTTCTGTCCCATTATTTAATTTTAATTCTAAAATTAAAGTATCTATTGACATGAATCCTACTGTTAATCCCGACATTGCCCCTGCTGAAAAAAGAAGAAATAATGTTAAAAGAAAATTAAAAATAAATTCTCTTTTTGAAATTGGTTTGTCTTCTACTAATTCAGTTACTGGAGATTTAAATTCTGTTGTGTCTAAAAGAAGAAATGTTTTATTATTGAAAGTTATTGTGTTTTCTTCTTCATTATATGATACTGTTATTTGTTTTTCAGGAGTTGAAAAAGAGATTAGGAAGATTATAAGAAGTAGAAATTTATAAGTTTTTGTCATTCCTTTTTTTTTGATTTTTTTGAATTTATATTTTTTTTAAGTTATTTATTTTATTTTTTTTTCAATGATTTTTATAATTTGTATTTGGATTTTTCTTTTATTTTTTTAATATATTATTTTTTGTATTTTAGAATATTCAATAGTGAAAGAAAATATATAAAAATTTGAAATAATAATTATTATTTATAATAAATCAAATAATAAACAATTGAATTGTATAATTATTATTTTCTAAAAAAATATAATAGTTCAATGACTGATAATAATATTGATATAAATAAATATACATAAAAAATAAAAATGGAAAAAGAAAATGAAAAAGAAAATATTATATTCAATAAAAGTACTTTTATCATTAAGACAACAGAAAATATAAAAGATAATTATGAAATAATAGAATCACTTGGAAAAAGTACTTATAGTGAAGTTTATACTATAAAAAATAAAGAAACAAATGATATCAGGGTTTGTAAAAAAATATCAAAAACTCATATTGGGAATAGAGAAAAGTTTGATAATGAAATTAAAATATTATCACATTGTGATCATCCAAATATAATTAAATTATATGAAATTTATGAAGAAGAAGAATATATTTATTTAATCTTAGAATATTGTAAAGGAGGAGAATTAGATGAAAGATTAATTTCAAAAATTGAAGAAGGAGAATTATTTACAGAAAAAGAGGCAGCAAATATTTTTAAACAATTAATGAAAGGAATTGCATATATTCATTCATGTGGAATATGTCATAGAAATTTAAAAACAGATAATTTATTATTTTTAACCGATAAAGATTCTGAAATAAAAATAATAAGTTTTGAATTAAGTATAATTTTTTCATATATAAATTTTAGTGGTTCTGAAAAAGAAAAAAAGGAAAGAATGAAAAAATTAGTAGGAAATGTATATTTTATAAGCCCAGAAGTAATAGAAGGAAATTATAATGAAAAATGTGATATTTGGTCAGCAGGAATAATATTATATTTTTTATTAAGTGGAGAACCACCTTTTAATGGAATGAATGATGAAGAAATATATCAAAAAATTAAAACTCGAAAATTTTCTTTTCCTGAAAGAGAATGGGGAAATATTTCAAAAGAAGCAAAAGATTTAATAATGAAAATGATATGTGATGAAAAAGATAGATTAAGTGCAAAAGAAGTTTTAGAACATGAATGGGTAAAAAATTGTGCTCCAAATTCAAAAGGTTTTTTAACAAATATTAACCTTGAAAGTTTTAAAAAATATAGATATATGCATAAAGTTAAAAAAGCAATTTATACTTTTATTGCTTCCAGATTAAGTGAAGAAGAAACTAAAAATTTAAAAACTATTTTTGAAAATATAGATGTTGACAATAATGGAAAAATTAGTTTTATTGAAATGAAAAATGCAATTAAAAAAATAAATATTCCTAATTCTGATGAAGAAATAGAAAGGATTTTTAAAAGTATTGATACTGATAATAATGGTATTATTGATTATACTGAATTTTTATCGGCTTCTTTAAATGGAACTCAAATAATGAATAAAAAAACTTTAACAGAAACTTTTAATATGTTAGATAACGATAAAAGTGGAAAAATTTCTAAAAAAAATATTGTTAGTCTTTTAAAATTAGATAATGAAAAAATTGCCGAAAATTATATAAAAAAATACGATTTGGATCATGATGGAGAAATAAGTTATGAAGAATTTTTAGATATGATGAAAAAATTTGGAAATAAGAATGAAAAAAATGAAGAGTGAAAATTTAAATTAATAATATAAATTAAAACAACAAATTATTAAAAAAAGGTGAAACAATTGATATAAATAAAGAAGATTTATTTAAATAAGAAATATAAATATTATTTTTTGGACATTTAAAAAGTAAAAAAATGATAATTAAATTAATTAATTATTTTTAAATCTGAATGATAGAAAATGAAGAAACTTCAGATGCCCCAATAACAAATACTCCAGAATTAAAGCTTCAACACAGAATAAATTTAGATTATCAAAAAGCAAGATTAACAGAATATTTTTTAAAAAATAAAGCATATTCATTCAGAATAGTAGAATGTCCATCAAATTACTATGAATTAAGTTTAGATAGAAGAAGAGAAATTTTAAATGCACATTCAAAAGATATTATTTGTAAAAGTATAATTTTAAAAAATACAGCTTTTGATTCATCAATTAATAATGAATTATATCAAGAATATTATTTAGTTGTTGTTCAATATGTAAGTAAATATAATGCAATGAAAATTGCAACAACTTTAAAAAATTATATTAACCAAAAATATAATTTAAAATTAGCAAATAAACATTTTCATTTTAGAGAAGCAAAAGCAGATGTTGCTTTTGAAATGACTGGTTTTACTTTTAATGCTATTGGTCCTTATTTAATGAAATGTACTGATTTAAAAATTATTTTTCCTATATCTTTATATGAAATTTACCCCCAATATTTTTTCTTAGGTGGAGGTGAATATGAATTAAAAGTTGGATTAAATTATAATGATTTTATGAAATTATTTGGTAAAAATACTATTGTTTTAGATACTAAATAAATTCAATTCTTCAATATAATTTTAAAAAATTATTATAAAAAAAATAAAAAAATATTTAAATATTGTTAAGTCTTAACTTTTCCTTTTTATTATATTTTTTAATTATTATTATTTGATTGTGCTGTTTGAGTTACTTTCATATTATTATTTGTAGTATTATTTTGATATTTTGTTGAAGCAGCTGTTGTTTTATTATTATTTTTTTCATTTGGATTTGTTGTTGGAAAAGAAGACTTTGGTCTTTTTCTTTCCATTAAAGAATTCATCATTTGTATTTCTAATTTTCTTCTAAATTCTTCAGGAGAATCGAAATTTAAATAAGGATTTTGAATATTTTTACTTTTACTTATATTGTCTCTATATTTATAATTCTTAATTGCATCTTTGACTATATTTCTATTATCATATGTTGGCTTTAATGATGAAATTCTTGAATATAAATCTAAATTTGATTTATTTATATCATATTGTCTTTTAAAATCGCAATATCTGAAATTTTTCTTTTTTTTAAAAGCAGGATAAATTTCAGGTGCTAAAACATTTAAATTATATTGTCCTGGATGAATATTAGTTTCTAAAATTTTTCTAAACATTAATCCATTTTCATATTCTATTTTAGATAATTTTTCTTCTTCCATTTCTTTTTTTGCTAATCTTGTTTTTAAAAAACTTGGAGTTGTTGGTTCTTCTACATCAATAACAGGTTTCATTGTTATTACTCTTTCTAAATGAAGTCTTTGTTCTCTTATTTTATCTTGAATATGACATATCCTATTTAAATATAAAACATTCCACATTTATATTAAAATAATTTTTATAATATATTAATTAATAAGAAATATGAAAAAAGACAAAATTTATATTTATTTAAAAATAAAATTTTATAATTTATTATATTTTTTAATCCATTTATGATTCCGCACATCATTTAAAGTAATTCTTTCATTTGGATTTCTTTTTAATAACTTTGAAATTAAATCTTTAACATCGATTGAAAAAAAAGAAGGAAAAATAATATTTGAACTTCTAATTTTTTTGATAGTTTCATTTTGAGTATTACTTTCAAAAGGAGGTTTCCCTGCACAAAATTCAAAAATTAAAATTCCTAAACACCATAAATCAACATGATCATTATGTATATGATTTTCAATAATTTCAGGAGCGAGATAATCTAAAGTGCCACAAAAAGTTTTTCTTTGTTTACTTGGAGTATGAATACTCCAACCAAAATCAGCTAATTTAATAGTACCTAAACTATTTAAAATATTTTCTGGTTTAATATCTCTATGAATTACATGTTTACTATGAATATATTCTAAAGCATCACACATTTGATAAATATATTTACTTGCTTTTTCTTCTGAAAATCTCTGATTTGGAGATGTTATTAATTCTTTATATAATTCTCCTCCTGGAGCATATTCCAATATTAAATATATTGTTTCAGAATCCCAAAAAAAATTATATAATCTTAATATATTTTTATGTACTAAATGACTTTGGATTTCTATTTCTCTACGAAGTTGAATTTCTACATTATTTGATATTAATTGTTTTTTATTTACTAATTTTAAAGCACAGATAAATCCTGATTTTTTTTCTCTTACTAAATATACTCTACCAAATTTCCCTGTTCCTAATTTTTTTCCTATTTGGAAATCCTTTAAACAAAATTGTTTTGTTATTCCCATACGAGAAAATTCAATATTTTTTAAATTTAAAAAAAAATTTTTATCTATTTTTGGGGTTTCATGATAAGAAAGATTGTTTTGAGGAAAAAAAGAAGTATTATTTACATTATTATTATTATTATTATTTATATTATTATTTTCAGTATTATTTGATTTTTGGTTTTGATTTGTTAATTTTGTCAAATTTGAATTTGGAGGTGATTGAATTTTTATATTTTGAGCATTTTGAACAAAATTTTCATTAGAAATACTATCCTTAACTAATTCATTTGTTTGAAATTGTTCTTCAATTATTTCATTTTTTGTTTGGAAAAATTTAGATATAATTGCTTCATCTGATTTATTTAATTCATTTTCATTATCATCTTCTTTTTGAATCCCGCTTGCATTCATTTCAAATATCCAATCAATTTTCTTGAAATCCTTTTGATTATTTTCAACATTTGAATATAAATTATTAAAATTGTTTTGGTTTATATTAAATTCATTTGTTATTTCTTGTTTAAAAGGATTTTCACTTGGATGAACTTTAATAATTTCATGAAATTTTTGTATATCTCTATCCATTTTTTAAATTTAAATTTTGAATTAATATTTATTTATAAACAAAAAAATAATTAAATAAAGAATAATAATATAATATTTAACAATTATATAAAATTCAAATGGGATGTGTACTGGGAAATCCAAATGAAAAAAATTTTAATATAAATATAGATAATAAACCTAATAATAATCATTTAATAATCCAAAATCAACAAGTTGATTTTAATAATTTTTTATCAAATGAATTATCTTCTGTTCACAACACAAATCAATCAATACATTATATTAATTCAAATGGAAATAAAATGAAATTAACGCAAAATAAAAAAATATCATTTTATGATAAAAATGATAATATTAATCATGTAAAATCAAGTCAATTAATAAAAAGTCAAAGTATAATAGATTCAAGAGAATATTCTTCTCCTCTTTTATTATTAACAATGAAATTATCAAATGAGTCTGATATTGAATTTGATAAAATTTTAATAAATAATACTTCTCTTATTAGTGAAACTAAAAACATAAATATAATAAAAGAAGAATTGAGAGAAAAAATTTTTACTTTTGGAAGTTCAATTGTTAGTAAAGAAGATGGAATTTTTTATAAAGGAATTGATTATAAAATTGCAGATTCTAATATTAAACCTCATCAATTTAATATAGAAATTCAAGATGGTAAATTTTATATTAATGATTGTAAAGAGGGTAATGGTATTTTCTTAAAAATAAATCCAAAATATTTATTAAAAGGAAATAATAAATCTACATTTATGTTTAATAATTTAATAAGTTTAAAGACAGAATTAAAAATATCATTGATGCAATTTATAATATATTATAAAAATAAAAGATTTAAATTTAATTTAAGTGAAAAAAAAATAATAAAAGTTGGAAGAAAAGAAGATTGTGATATAATAATATCTGAAGAAGCAGGAATAAGTAGAGTTCAAGTTAGTTTTGTTTTTAATGATAAAACTAATGAGTTTTATGTATATGATGGAAATGTTAATAATGAATATGGGAATGGTAATAAACAATCAACAAATGGTGTTTGGTTATTAGTGAATAAAATGGAAATTTTTAATGAAATGATAATTAAAACTGGAATGACAAAAATTTTATTTGAGTTAAAGAGTGAAGTATAATATTTTATTATATGGATTGAAATAGGTTTTTTATTAAGTTATATTATTGTTCTGTAAATTTTCAACTATAGATGTATATTATAAAATAATAATTTATAATAATTAATAAAAGAACATTTTCCTGTTTATTTTTTATAAAATAAAATATTTATTTGAAAAAATAATAAATAAATTTACTGTCCTATAATGCTATTTCCAGCATTTTTTAATCTCCCAGGATTAAGTCTATTCCCATTAACTAGATAATATTTATTAAAATCAAATTTATAAGAATTTCTACCACTTTGAGAAATGGGATTTAGTTCTAAAGTAGATTTTCCAATATCATAATTTTTATTTGTTGTATAAGGATTTTCATAATTTCTACTTTTTGAAGATAAATCATTTTCTTTTAAATTAATAGGTTGATCTTGAACAATGGCTTCATAACTTTTTAATTTTTTTAAATATTCAGGATCTATTTCTTGTCTTTGTTGAACCATCCTCATTTCTCTTTCTTTTTCCATTAAATAATTTTGAAATTCATTTCTTTCTAATTCTTCTTGAGATAAATTATTATTTACTTGTTGTATTTCTTTATTTAGACTTTCATTTATTGATATTTTTGCTTTACCATTTATTTCAGGAATGACATTTTCATTAAATTGATTATTATTTGATTCTTTTCCAATATTTGTATTTTGTTTAACTAGAATTTCGTTTTTATCATTTTGATTTAATTGGGATAATATATATTGTTCATATTCTAATTCTTTATTTAAATTTGGAGGATTTTCATTTATTTCTTTTGGAAGATTATTTTCCATATTTTCGTTGGATATTTTTTCATTTGAAATTAATGATTTTTCATTTTGGGGTTTTTGAATTGGAATTTCAGAACTCTCAATTTGAGAATTTGATATTGGAATTTGTGATTGTTCAATTTGTTGATTATATTCAATTTCTTCAAGAGGCATTTTATTATTTGGAATTATTTTATTATTATTTAACACAGGATTTTCCATCATTTGTTGTTGATAATATTTTTCATATTCCTCTCTTTCTCTTAAATATTGTTGTTCTTCTGCAACAATTCCTTCTTTAATATTACTATTATTAATATTATTATTATTATTAGTGTTATCATCTCCATTTTTTGCTTTTCTTAATTCATTCATATATATTTCAAATTGTCTTTTACTTTCTGATTGATAATCTTTATTATTAAAAATATCAAGTTGTCCTTTATCTAAAATTCTTTGTTCTTTCATTAAATTTTCAACATTTCTATTATATTCTTTAATTCTTCTATTATTTTCTTCATTTGAAATTCTTCTTATATCTCTATCATTTCTTCCAGGGACTTTCATATTAACTAAATGTCCTTTCATTTCTTTTTCTTTATTCATCATTAATTTTTTTTTTAATCTTAAATATTCTTGATAATCTTCAGGAGAAAAACCAGCACTTTCATCAGGTAATTGTTTTCCCAAATAAGTATTTTGATATGAAGAAGAAGGAAATTTTTGCTGAGGATCACAAAATCCCAAAATATTATTATTAATGATATTATATCCATGATAATTTATACTTCTAATATCTGGTTTAAATGGTTTTGCAAAAGCTTGATCAGTTATTAATTTTGAATCACTATTTTGGTAATTATTATATTGAATTTCTCTATTTTCTTGTCCAATTTTTCCAGAAATTTGGTCAACATTTATTTTTTTTTTTGTTAAGTTTGGATTTTGATAATGTGTCTCTTCATAAGTTTTTGCTAAATATTTAAATTCTTGTTTTTGACGTTCTAATTTATCTAATTTTTTCCTTTCTTCATCATATAAATATCTATTTAAAAAATTTAAATTTGGATCTGTGTTTTTATCTGTATATGCTAATGTTTCTTTTTTCAAACCTATTTTCAATAATGGATCTGGTTTCTTTTTTTGAGGATAATATACACCTCTCATTTTTTAATTTTTGATTATATAAAATAATAAATTTAAAATTAAATTCAATGAACGTTTTTCTGATTTAATTTTTTTCAAATTAATTTAATATTAAATATTAATTTATTTTTATATTATATATTAATTATTTTCAAAAAATTGTTCTTCATTTTCATTTTTCTTTTTATTTTTCTTTTTTTTCTTATGAACCTTTTCACTATTCTCTTCTTCTAAATTCTCATTTTCTTTTTCTTCTTGTATATCTTTTATTTCTCCTTGCTCATTATTATTATTTTCATTATTATTTTCTTCATTCTCATTTTCTTCATCTTCTTCTATTTCATTTACCCCTATAATATCATTTTTAATTAAAATATTCTCTATTTTTTTTACAAAATAATCTCCAATTTGTTTATTAAAATATAAAGTTTTATATTTAAATTCATTTTCAGTAATTATAAAATCTAAATGAATAACAATATATTCTTCATTATTATCAACTTTAATATTATGACAATCAAATAAAGAATATTTATTTCCAATTCTTCTAATATTTGGTTTTTTTTTATCATAAATTTTATCTTTGATCATATAAATAAAAATTTCATTTAAAAAAGCAAAATAAGAGGTTTGAGTAACTTTCGGATTTTTAAGACCTAAATTTGAAAGGAAACTCCCTTTTTCTTTTACTTTAATAAAATTATAAACTTCATATTGACTAATATCAATATTACTTCCTTTATAAAATATTCTATGACAATATTTATTTGAATCTATATTTTCATTTTCTTGAAAATTTTCATTTTTATTTTCATTATTTGAAGATTTATTTGTCGATATTTCCTCTAAATTGTTATCTTCTTCTTTTTCATTTTCATTTTCTATCCCATTTGAATTTTCTATGTTTTTTAATTTTTTTTCTTCCTTATTTTCTTGTGAATTCTCTTTTTCAAACATTAATTAATTTTTGTAATAATTTTATAAATATAATATAATTATAAATTTATATATTTTACTATATAAATTTTAATTCATTTATTATTATCACTAAATCTTTTAACAGAATTAAACATTCTTTTTAAAATACAATGTTCAGTTGAATTTAAAGTATGTTCATGAAGAGCTCTTCCATAATGACAACCACATTCACAATCTTCTTTAGTAATCATAAAAGCTATCATAAAAGCCATTTTCAAATTCATAAATTGATAAGTGTTTTGAGCTACATTATTTTTATTATTTAAAGGATCAACAATAATTAACTCATGGGTATTTGGACCAAAATTTAAAACAGAATCTTTATCAATGATTGGACTATTACTATCCTTAATTGGATATGTCAATATTACATATTTATTAAAATCAAAATATATTCCATAATGACCTAAAAAACCATGAAAAGTTTTTCCTATTATATCTATTTCTTCATCTTGTAAATTATTATTATCCCTTTTACTTTGAATATATGAAACTACCATTAATATTAAACCATAAGAACTTAATCCTCCTATATTATTATTATTTAAGTTAGCATTCTTTAATATTGTTTTTAAAGCAAAAACTAATGGTAATAAAACAGAATATTCTTTTAAATAACTTTTAACTAAATTAACACATTTTATTCCAGAATGCTTATCATCTTGTACAGAAATAAAAATATGAATAGAATTAAATTCATTAGATGTTGTAATTTGAATAGTTGGAATTGATAAACTATCATCATATTTAATAGAATTTACCCATATTTTATCTTTAAAACCATAATATATATTTCTTAAAATAATTTCAACTTGATTTATTTTAGGATTTCTATTTATTAAAACTAAATCTAAATCACTCCAAGGTAATGCCAATCCTGTTGCATAAGAACCAAAAACTTTAATTTCAAAATTTTTTAAAACTTCGTTAACTGTGGATTGAACATTTGCAATTAATTGTTCTATTGTAAATTTTTTCATTTTCATTTGTTCTTTTATATAATTTTGATAATCTAATAAATCTTTTTGTAAAATATGAGTTACAAAATTTTCATCATATTTTGCAGGTTGAAATTTTAATTCTTGATATTCTTTTGGACATAAGTTTTTCTTTGTTATCACTGAGTTTTGCCCCTCTGGAATTTTTAATATTAATTCATTTTTCTTTGTTATTAATTCATTTATTTGGTTATCATATTGTTCACTACTTGATTTTAATTTTTTCAATTCTTCTTTTTTTTTATTTAAATATAATTTTTGATTATTCAATGTTTTTTCACTTTCTAGTTTCTTATTTTCTAATTGTTTTATTTCCTCTATTTTTTCATTTAATTGACTTTTTAATTTAGATAATTTTAATTCAAGTTCATATGATTTATCAGTTAAATCCAAGAATAAAGTTGGAGTATTTGAAATTTTTATAAAATGATTTAGTTTATTAAATTCATCTATTGTATCAATTTTATTTTTATTATTATTATTGGAAATAAATTCAATTGGAATTTGAATATTATATCCATTCTGTTTTCGTATATTATTTGTAATTTTTGTAGATAATTTATTTTTAAGTTCTTCTACATTATTTTTAGTTAAAAATATTTTCTTATTATTAATATTATCATTAGTATTATTATTGTATAAAGTATTATTACTTTGATTAATGTTATTCATTGTATTTTGAATTGATATACTTGAATTATTTATTTGATTATTCATTTGATACATTTGAACATTTGGTGCCATGCTTAAATTACTAGTACTTTCTTTATCTTTATCCTCATCTATAGTTTCTCCAATATCACTTGAATGAATTGAATTATCAAAAGTATTTATAATAGGTGAAGGAGATTGTTGATTATTATTAATATTGTTATTATTCACATTCATATTATTAATCATAGAATTAGGTGATACATTGATATTACCTTGAAATTTAATATTTTTCATATTATTCATATTTACAATTTTATTATTAATAGCATTTTTAACATTATAATAATTTTGGAATAATTCAATTATATCAGTAAATCCATTTGATTTCGCAATATCAAAAGCTTTTAATTTAAAAGCATTTAATTGATCTACATAAACCATTGAGTTATTTAATAACATTCTGACAATTTCAAAATGTTTACCTTGCACAGCTAAATGTAATCCAGTATCTCCTCTTGGTTTTGTAGAATAATTTACATTAACCTTATATTCTAAAAGTAATCTTACAATATTAGTTAATCCTTTTATACAAGCCAAAGTAAAAACAGAATGAACTTCACATTCATTCTTAAATTCTATTGTAGTTTCTGAATTAATATTTGCTTTTTCTTTTATTAATAAAGAAATAATTTCTGGATTATCATTTATATTATATAATACAGAATATATTATTCCATTTTTTTTATTTCCATCTATTTGATTTATATCTTGTAAAAATTTTAGAATTTTTTTTACAAATTCCAGATCATTGGAAATAATACTAAACATTAAAAGAGTAAAAGTTTGATGTTTATAAGTAAAAGTTTCAGTAATATCAATTCCAGAATAAAGGAAAATTTCTAAAATTTTATAAAAAGATGGGTTTTTTTGATATGTCTCTAATAAATATATTAACCCATTTTGAAGAACATTTTTTGAAGGTTGATTTATCTTTATATATTGATATAATTCATTTACACCATTATTATCAATAAAATTTCTAATTTCATTTGTTTGATTTATTATATCTTCTTCTTTATAATTTTGTAAATTTTGGATATTTTGTTGTTCGTTTTGAATAATTTGAATTTGTGAAAAATTTCGATTTGGAATTAGAGGAATTTGATTTTGTGGAAATTGTTGATTAGGAGTATTATTCATTTGATTCTGATTAATTTGAGACATAGAATATTTATGTTTTATTTTTGATTGATAAATTAATAATATAAATATAATTTATATTAAATAATTAATAATGTTATTGAAAATTGAAATATATAATTAAATATAATTATTTTTTTTTGAGTAAAATTATTTTAAAAAATTTTATTAAATCTTTTATTTATTTTTTCTTAGAATTTATTATTTTAATATTAATAAACATTAATTTTATGATTTTTAAAATATAAATATTATTATTTTGAAAGAGTCCTTTTTCTTTCTATTAGTTGATCAATATCATCTTCATCATTTATAGCTCTTAAATTTTTATATTCTTCATTTATATTATAAGATTTATTTTTATTGATTTTATTTAATCTTTTTTTTTTTTTTAAATCTTTCTTATTAATTAACATTAAACTACCTATTAAATGAACTTCTGCTTTACCTCCTATTATAGAAATATTATAAATATCATCTTCTGATAAATTTATAATTGAATTAATTTTATCTTGTTCTTTTTTATTTCGCTCTAAACTTGAAATAATAATTTTATTCTCATTATTCTCTTTACTTAAAATTATTTTTATATTTGAATCTTTAGGACCAAATTTTAATGAAATATTTGAAATAATTAAAATACATTTTCCATTTGCTGATATTTTATAAGGTCTATTTTCTCTTATTTTACATCCCCAAAGCATTACTTTTTAATTTTAGAAATATTAATTTAATAAAAATTATTTAAATTTTTTTAAAATTCAAACTTTTATGATTTTAAATAAAAATTTTTATTAATCATACACCACAAAATTTAGTCTATTTTTGCTGTTTGAGACAAAAAATAATACAAACAAAAATAATAACTCAATTAAATAATTTTTTATTTCAAAAAAATATACAATAAAATTATCACAAATACCTAACTTGATAAAGTCTTATTAAATATATATTAAATACAAAAATTATCAAATAATGAAAAAATATATTATTTACTACCTTTGAACAAAAAATAATTATTTTGAAAAAAAAGATTATTTTCAAATTTTACAACACAATAATCATCCCCAAAAGAAAAATTTACGATATATTTATTTTTTTTTATAGATATATTATCTATAACATTTTCAAATTCATTTTCAGTGTTTTCATCAGTAGAATATAATTCTTCCTGAAAACTCATTTTTGTTTCTATGAATTGATAATCAGAAACTGATTTTTTAAAATTTTCTGGAACTTTTTCACTATATAAATTATTGAAATTAATTCCTTTAAAAAAATGATGTTTCATAATATCTTTAATATCATGAAAACCAATTCTTTTATTTTCTTCAAAAGTTAATAATTGATTTAATAAATCTTTAACATCATTAGGTAATTTTTCATTAATTTTAATTTTATAATTTTTAATATTTTCTTTCGTTTCAAAGTCATTTTGTCCTTTGAAAGGAGTATAACCATGAAATAATTCATACATAATTATTCCAAATGACCAAATATCACAACTTTTATAATTTATAATATTTCCATTTATCATTTCGGGAGATGAATACTCTAAAGTTCCTATTATATTTAAATTATTTAATTTTTTTTTGTCATCTTCATTATTCATATCATTTAAAATTATATTATTATTATTTACAAATTGTTTTAAATTTTTATCAAATGTTTTCCCAATTATTTTAGCGGTACCAAAATCAATTAATTTTAAATGAAGTCTTTCATCAATTAAAATATTTCCAGGTTTTAAATCTAAATGAGCAACTTTTTTTTCCTGAAAATATAATAAAATATTTAGAATTTCAGCTAAATAAAATTTACTAGTTTCATATGAAAGAATTCCGTTTTTACTTTGAATTTGTTGTAAATAATTTTGAAAGTTTCCATTTTTGAAATAATCTAAAACAAAAACTAATTTTTGTTTTGTTTGAAAACATGATTTTAAATGAATAATATTATAATTTTTTAAATGAATTAACATATATTGTTCAATAAAAGCTTCTTCAGTTTTTCCTAGAATTTCAAGGAAAGTTTTATCAATCATTTTAAGCGCCACTAAATTTAAATTTTTTGTATCTTCTGCTAAATAAATTTTTCCATAAGAACCTTCACCTATTTTTCTAATTAATTGATAATGTCTTATTTGTGGTAATTTTTCCCTATTATATTTAATTAAATTTTTTTTATCTTCTTCAAACATAACTTTCTCCAAAAAATATATTAATTTTTTTTAATAAGATGTTTTGATATAAAATTAATAGAACAATTATTTTCAAAAAAGAATTAATTATTATATATTTAACATAATATATTTTAAAATTATACTCTCATATAAAATTTACAAAAAAACTGAATTAATAAATAAAATTTTTTATTCAAAAATTAATTCTTCTCTTCTCGTTAAATGATGATGGTCTTTTTCTTTTAAATATTCAAAATCTTTCATTTTTTTCACTACATTTTTAGAAGATTTTTTTGGTTTATACATTTTATGTAAATGAATAATACTCTCATTATTTTCAAATTTTATTTTTCTAGTTTTAAGAGCATCACTTTTTAAAGTTAAAACATAACTATTACTTCCAATATTTTTATATTTTTTTCTTCTTATTATTTCACTATTGTTTCTAATAATTGGATTTGGTTTTATTTCTTCTTTGTTTTTTAAATTTGAACAAAAAAATCTTAAAACTTTGATACTATGATTAATTAATTTTTGTTTATTTTCATATTGTTTCTTTCTATTAATATTTTTAGTTATATTCATTTTTTTTTCAATTGAAATTATAGCATTTCTTCTTTTTGAAATTCTTAATTTCCTAGTTGGAACTATTGTTTCATCAATTGATTTATACTTTGGAGCTTTAAAAAAATCATGATAATCTGGATTCTTATTTTGAAAAGTGTTAGCAGAACCAATTGTATCTCTTTCTAATATAATATAATTATTATATTCATCATAATCTTTTAAAGGTTTACTATTGATTAAAAAATTATTTTTATTTTGATTTTTTATTTCATTTAATTCATTATTTATTTTTATTAAAAGCTTAGTTCTTATTTTATTACCTAAGTTATTGTATTTTTTTTCTTCTTCTTTATTCATTTAATTAATTTTATAAAAAATATTTTATTCAAAAAATATTTCTTAAGTAAACTCTAAAAATATAAAATAATAAATATAAATATATTATACATTATTTATTCAATAAATAAAAACTAACCTCACCTTAATAACCTTAAAAAATTATTATTTAATATATTTAAATAAATTATCGATTAATTTAGTCATTTTAAGAGTAATGTTTGTTAATTTATTTTGATAATCCGATGACTCTTTTTTTACCTTGAATAAATTATTTGGTTCTATAAAGAGAGAAATTTTTTTCACATTATTATTATTTTCAATAGGACTACAATTATATATTTTATAATTAGAAATTGCACTATTACTTTCATAAGTTGTTGTTATACTATTTGAAGGATCTTTTCTATGTAAAGTTAATTTTTTCTTTAAATTTGATTTTAATTTTTGATTTATAAAAAATTGTGCTAACATATCACTTGGAACTGGATTATGAAAATCGTTTATTTTCTCTGAATAAATTTTATGATTTTTTTTCAAATCTTCATTATCTATTGTTTGACTTTTAATATCTAAATAACTATTTTTTTGGGAAATATTTATATTTTCTTCACTTAACTTTTGATTTAGGATTTTATTAACTTTTGGATTATCTAGTAATTTTTTATAATATTCTAATTCTTCTTTTAATTTATTAATTATCTTGTCTTTTTCCATTAACATTAATTCATATTTTACTTCAATTTCTGCTGCTGATTTATAAACATTTTTTGGTGGTGTTAAAGTATTTTTTAAACTATCAATTTTTAATTGATACATATTATAATTATTGCAACTTTGATAATTATTTGCTTGGAATAGTTTATTATTATCAATATTTTGGTGATTTGAATTATATAAATTATTCTTATTATTTTCTCTCATTTTAAATTGATTTGTTAATTCAATATTTTTTATTCTATTTGAAATATTTCTTGTTAACGAATAATATTTATTATGGAAATTATTCTTATTTTTAATATATTTATTCTCATCTTTCTGACCATCTTTTTTTAAAGATAATTGTTCCCAAAACATTTTAACAAGTATTTATTAATAAAATAATTAATAAAACAAATAATAAAAAAATCAAAAACTTAAAATAATAAATTATAATTTTTATTTAAATAAAATGATAACTGAAAATAGCAAACTGGCCAAAATCCTATCAAACATAAAATCAAAAGACGGGGAAAAAAACTTATTCCAACATTTGAATAAAATGTATGAAATAAAAAAATTAATAAATGATGATATAATATTCAATGATTTATTTGAGGATATATCTCTAAGAATAAAAGAGCAAGGAAGATATATTCTAAAAGAAAAAAATAAAGAAAATTTAGATATAAAAATATATGAAAATGAAAGGAAATTATTATCAACAGTAACAAAAGGAGAAGGAGAAGGTGAAGCTGCTGGACCAACATCTGTTTCTTTTATACCAGATTATATTGATGTATTTAATAAAATATCATATAGTGGAGTTGGTTTAAGTACTAAAGAATTATTATTAATTAATAATTCTTTAAAAAATTTAGCATTAACATTACCTAATGGAAATGTCACTTTTTTTGGAAAAATTTTTTGTTCAGAAAAAGATTATTATATTGCAGAAGCAACGGAAGTAGATCCACCTGCTGATGCAAAATATGAAGCAGATATGGAAAAAAGAAAAGAAGATGGAATAAATAGGAATACATTTTATGTTACAAATAATTTATATGATAAATGGGTAGATTTACCAGATGTAAGTCCTAGACAATTAAAACAAAGCCAAATAATAAAATATATATTTACTGGGAATTTAAATAGAAAAATATATACAAATCCTACTTTTGAAGGAGAAGAAAGACATTTATTAAGATGTCAATTAGCTAGAATTTATCATGGAACAAAATTAGTTCCTTCTATTAATCATTATATAGTAGAAGATAAAGAAAATCCATTTAAACAATTAACTCCAAATCAAGAAAAAGTAAAAAGATTCACAAATGAAACTTTAACCTCTACTCTTTATTGGATTCATTATCCTCCGAAAATATTAAAATGTTGTAGAGTATCACATCCAGAACCTCCTGCAGAAGGAGATCCTGAACAATATAAAATAAAAATGAATAGTATTGATCCTTATGGAGATAGAATTTCTCCTTGTGAAAATGATAAATATATAGTAACTAATTTTCAAGGGAGTAAAGATTATTATAAAATTATGCCATGGAAAATTGAACAATTTTATGAAGATAATATTTATATAAATCCATATATAAATGAAAAACCTGAAGAAGGTGTTGAACCAAAAGAAAATAAATTTAATTATTCAGTTATAACTGTTAAAAGTTTAAGATGGCCTGGTGCTATAAATGCTTATGTTAATGGAGAAACTTATTTCTTTTATTTTGGTAATGGTATGAAAACTGAAGATAATAATAAATCTGATTTTAGTTATCAGAAATTTCCTAAAATTCCTGATGATATTCCTGACAAAGTTGATCAGGAAGAACCTCATGATGATGGGAATAATCCTAATAATCCACCTGATAATAAAGAAGAAAAAAAAGAAGAAGAAAAAAATGATGGTTAAATTTTTAAATATTTTAAAATAAATAAATCATTTTTTTTAAAATGAATAAAAATAAAATTATGTTTTTTAATTTAATGCATTATTTACTATAATTTAAATAATTTATAATAGTTTTATTAATATAATTTAATATAATTTAAATCATTAAATTACTATTTATTTGAATTTTTGAATTATAAATTTTTTTTTTCAAAATTTATATTTATTGAAATTTGTAATTAGTTATATTTGAATGTAATTTTAAAGACCCATAATAAAGTCTAAATTAATATTAAATACTTAAAACATTCATACACACAATGACAGAAGAACAAAAAGAATGGAAAGAAGTTAAAGTTTCCCAAAATAAAGAAATTGAAATAAAAAATAATGAATCTAGTCTCAAAATAAAAGAAAGAATAAAATCTTTTCTTAAGAAGAATAAGAAAAAAAAATATATTTCAATAGTTTTATTTATTTATCTATATATTTTTATTATTTAAGTTTGGAAGGGTGTTTTTTTGAAGAATATGAATGTGTTGCCACAAAAAAAATTAAATTTTTCAAAATATTAGCTGTGAAATTAATTATTTCATTTTTTATATCATCTTTATTATTATTTTTCACATCTAAAAATATTCTTCCAAGAATCTTTTTTCCTTTTTTTATAATTATCTTTATAATAATGACCTTTTTAAAAAATGGACATGATCTTAGAGATCATGGTTCATATAATAGACAATTTTTCATAATATTCAATATACTTTTATATTGTATTTATCAAATAATATATCTTTTCATAATTTTTTTGATAAATAAAAAAAATATAAAAAACTCTCATTTTTAATATCCTTAGTTTTGATTCCAATTATTTATTATAATATAAAAACAAAAGACTGCTCAAATTGGGATGTGGGAATAAACGATGTAAGAAGACCGACGACACAAAAAAAGATGCATGTAAAATTAAAAGACCCAAATATTGTACAATAGAGTTTTTTGATGGTGTTTTTGACTTAAGTAAATACGGTTCAGGAACATGTAAAGGGAAAGGAGGTACAAGAGAAACTTTAGAAAGTATATCAACTCAAATTAAAAATAAAGGTAATTATTTTGTTTTTCCAGATACAAGTTTATATACTGGAGATAGTATTAAAAGTAAATTTCAAAGAAATGTTTTGTCTGAAATAGTTCCATACAATAATGAAACTCTAAAAAATTTTAAAGGAAAACCTGAATTGTTTTTAAAATTTGATGAAAATAATCATGGAAAAATAGAAATTAAATTAAAAAAAAATGAAACATTATTAGAAGAAAGAAGAAAAATATCATCAAAAGTAAAAGTGAAATATGAAACTATAATATTTTTATATCTAGATGCAGTATCTAAAAACATTTTCAAAGAAAATTTCCAAAAACAATAAATTTTTTAAATCATTATTATATTGAAAATAAAAAGAGAAATAAAAAGGCAACATCTTATCATTTTTTAAAATATTTGAATTTTAGAGATAATACATATATGAATGTAGTACCAATGTTTTATGGTGGTTCTGTTATTGGTAAATCAGGAGGAATAAATATTATAAGACATTTTAAAGAAATTGGTTATATAACTGCATTTACAGAAAATAATTGTGAAAAAGAAATTTTCGCAATTGGAGATTATAATTCAGAAGGATTAGTATATGAAAATTTTGACCATGAAAATCTTGCTTTATTTTGTGATCCTAATTATTATCCTCCAAAAGCAACTTGGAAAGGAGTAGGAAAATATGCTCCTATTAGAAAATGTTTTTATGATTATGATTCTTTTAATTATGTCTTTGAATATGCTCATCAATTTTTACAAGTTTATAAAAATGAAAGAAAATTTTTAAGAATTGCTTTTTTAGATGGACATGAATCTACTATGGAAGTTGTTAGATATTTAGATGAGCCTATCTTCAAATTCTTAAATTTTATAATGGATAATTATTTCAACGAAAAAACAGCAATTTTTATTGCTTCAGACCATGGAAATAATATGTTAGGAATTAATTTTTTTTTACAAAGTGATGATTTTACTTTTGAAAAAAGTTTAGGATTGTTATTTATAATAATTAAAGAAGAAAATGAAAATTTAAAGTATAACCAACAAAGATTAATCACTGCATATGATATTCATGATACTATGTTACATATGGGAAAATATGATGAAATATATAAATCAAGAGAAGATAAAGGACAAAGTTTATTTGAAAAAGTAGATGGATTAAAAAGAACTTGTGATAAATATAATAATGATTTTGATGATGATAGAAATGTTTTTTGTACTTGTATAAAATTTGATATGTAATTTTTTAAAATAAATATTATCTAGTAAATAAAATTAGAAAAAAGATAAATATATATATAAAAATATGAAAAAAGAAAAAATGATAAATAGAAAAAATTCATAAATTACATACTTTAAAAAATGTCAATAAAAAATAATCATTTTTTACCTCAGGTTTAGAAAATATTCATTTATTATTGAAAAAAAAATTCACATGAGCTAATTTATTTCTTTATTGTTATTTAGTTTATCATATTAAACATATATAGAATTACAAATGAATTAAATAACCTAAAAAAGAAACATTTAGTTTCAAGTGAAATATAAATAAATATCCCTTGTTCCGTGCTAGGGGGGGGGTAGGGGGGGTACCCCCCCCTTAGAACGGAACAAAGGGGGGGGTACCCCTACCTTTTTTTGTTCCAAGGGGGGGGTACCCCTACC
>JAJJKW010001496.1:0-101600 GCA_023805745.1 Isotricha sp. YL-2021b | reverse complement strand
AATAATAATAATAATAATAATAATAATAATAATAATAATAATAATAATAATAATAATAATAATAATAATAACAATAACAATAACTTAAATAATAATACTACTAATAATAATGAAAAAAAAAATGATTCTTTTTTACATGGATCAATACCATTGAATAATTATAATTTTGGAAATAATCCTTATGATTTTGACAATAATAAAATTTTTAATCCATATGAGAATATAGATTTAGATAATAAAAAATCTTTGAATAGCAATAATGGTTCAAATTTTTCTTTATTACAAAATAGTAATAATAATAATAATGGAAATTTTAATCAAAATAATAATAGTCAAGTTTTCAACAGTTTTGGTGGGGGAGTATAGATTTTAATAATAATTAAATATAAATATGAAAAAATAAATTATTTATATAAAAAAATAAGAATTTAAAGTTTGATGAAAAAGTAAAAAATTTAATATAAAATTAAACTGAATAAAAATATTAATTCATTGAATTATTTGTTAATCTTTTAACAGTTTTGAAAATTTTATTTAAAATACAATGGCCATTATCATTATGAATATTATTTCCACTATAATGACATCCACATTCACAATTATCTCTTGCTACACAATAACCAATCATTAAAGCTAATTTAATACTTGAATATCTAAAAGTTTTTTCAGATAAATTATTTCTTATATTAAAAGGATCTATTATTATTATATCATTCATTCCTTCTTTATGATAATTTAATATTTCTTCATTATTATTATTATTATTTTTATTTGAATTATGATTATCATAATCTAATAATACTATTTTGCGAGATGAATTTTCAAAAGATAATAAACCATCATTTTTTAAAAAATCAAAAAATACTTTTCCTAAACTAGAAATTTCATTTTCATTTTTATAATATTTTTCTAAAAAATCTATGATTAAAATATTTAAAGCATAAGAACTAATTCCACCTGTATTAGAAATAACATAATTTGTACTATTATGATAATTATAAATTAATACACTATTATATAATAATTGTTTAGTAGCTATTAAAATAGGAAGAAAAATTCCACGAAATTTTTCACTATAATCATTTAACATTTTTACACTTTGAATTAAACTATTATTATTATTTTCATTTTCATAACCATTAGAATTAGAATTATCAAGAGTATATATATTAAAAGTTAATTCATTATAATCTTCATTAGTTTCTAATTTTAAAATAGGTTGAATTATATATGTATCATCAATTAAAGATATTTCTTTTGTGAATATAGAATTTTTTAATTTAACATATAAATTTTGTATAAAAGTCATATAAAAAGAATCATTATTTTTTGAAAAATTTGTAAATATTTCTTTGTTTGGAATTATAACAACATCAATATCACTCCATAACAAAGAACTTCCTGTAGCATAAGAACCATATAATTTAACATCACATTCAAATTCAATTAATTCTTTTATATGGGAAATTATTTTATTTATTATTATTAAATTATTTTCTGATATTAATTTATTATATTTATAGAAATCATTTAAATCTTCAGTTAAATTTTTATATATATCATCATTTGTAAATTGTTCAAATGAAAATTTATTTAATAAATATTGCACTCTTTCATTTTGTGTTGTTTCTTCTATATTTAAATTAGTATTTCCATTATTGTTATTATTTTCAGGATTTTTTTTTAAATTTTCAAATTTATAAATCATATTTTTTATTTCTTTATCAGTCATATCAAGTTTATTTTGTTCTTCTTGAATTTTTTGAATATGTTTAATTTCTTCAGTATTTATTTTTTCATTTAACATATTAATTTCATTACTTTGTTTAATAAATTCATTTTTTAATTTTAATAATTCATTTTTTAATTGTTCATTTTCATTATTTAAATTAAGTAATTGATTTTGTTTTTTTCCAATATCAATATTTAAATTTTGATTTTCAGTTTCTAAACCATCACAAATTAATTTTTCTTGATTTGTTTCATCACTAATATCTAAAAATAAAGTAGGAGTATTTTGGAATTTAATAAAAGAATGAAATTGATTAGAATTATTTGATATATTAGTTCCATTAGTTGAAGCAGATTCATTATCATTTAAATTTTGATTTAAATTACCATTATTTTGAAAAGTAAAAGGAATTTCAACTCTTGAAGTAATATCATCTTTAGGAAAAATAAACATTTGTTCATTTTCATCAGAAGCTTTACTATTATTATTATTATTTATATTACTATTATTATCATTTAAATTTTTAATTTCTTTATCTTCACTTTCATCTTTTTCTTTTCCTATATTTACATAATTCATTATCATATCATATATATCATTATTACTTGAATTATTCATTCTTTTTACTAAATCAATAACACTTTCATTATTCTTATTTTTTATTGTTAAATCACATTTTCCTTTTCCTAATAAAATCCATATTGCTTCTCTATTTTTATTCATAACTGCATAATGCATTGCAGTATTTCCATTTTTAAAATTAATAATATTTACATCTGCTCCAAATTTAATAAACATATCCATAATATAAATATAATTTTTAATTATTGATTCCATTAATGGAGTAAAACCATTATTATCATTTAAATTCATTTTTATTCCTCTTCCTAATAATAATGAACATAATGGTCTTCTATCTATTAAATTATTATTTGTATTTGTTACTTTCATTAAATAAAATAAACAATTTCTACCATTACAATCACATATATTTATTTCTGCTCCGTTATCCAAAAATATTTTTACTAATTCAATATCATTTTTATCTACTATTGAAAATAATGCATAATTATTATTTGAAAATGTATTTTGATTATTAAATCTTATTCTTAAATTTGGATTTGCTTTATATTGAAGTAATAAAGATATTATTTGTTTTAATGGTAATAAATTTATTTGAGAATAATGTGTTAAATAGATTAATAGTGTTTTATTTAATAAAATATTCTTTGTTTGAAGAGAAAATTGATGTTCTGATAATAAAGTTTTTAAATTATATATATCTAAATTATCAATACAGGTTACTAATTGATGAAATATAAAATTTTGATTCATTTTTATATTATTTTGAATATTCATATTTTGCATTGATGGAACAAGATTCATTTGTGTTAAATTCATATTTTGGGTCATATTTATCATTTCTGGTTTTTGGTTCATTTGATTTGGATTTATATTAATATTTTGATTATTCATCATTTTTTTAATTTAAATTAATTTAAATTTTAAAAGAAAAAAAATATTTTAAATTATTTAAATAATAATAATAATTTTTTATTATGTTTTCACTTTTATTTCATTGAGTTGAAAGAGCAGATGTTAAATTTGCTACTTTCTTTTTTAATTCTTTTACTTTTTTTATTAAAGTTATATTATCTTTTAATAATTTTTTATTATCTTCTTCTAAAGAAGAATTATCATAATCTTTTTCAGAAATTTGATTTAATTTTTGATTTAACATTATATTTTCATTTGTTAATTGTTCAATTTTTTCATTTAATTCCTGATTATTATTTGTTAAAATACAATTATCATCTATTAATTTATCAACACAACCATCTTCATTTGAAATTTTCATTCTTTTAAAATATGTTAATAAATTATTTAACATATCTTCTATTTCATTAAATAAATCACCATCAGAATTAAAATTATTTAATTGAAAATATTTTCCTTCTTCTATTTCTTTTGTTAAATGTTTGTGAATATCTTCTAAATTTTTATTTATTTTATAATTTGAATTTTTACAATTTTGTAAATTTTTCTTTGAAATTTTTAATTCATCTAATAAATCATTTATATTTTTATCAATTAATTGTTTACTTCTCATTAAAGATTTTTTAATTGAATCAAAATTAATATTACTATTATATAAATTAATTTCTGGTAAATTCATATTTTTATTATTATATGAATTATGAAAATAATTATCTATCCAATTTGTAATTGAATCAATATTTTCATTTGATAATGAAGTTAAATTATCTAATTCACCTTTTAATTTAATTAAATTACTATTATTTTTATATGTACTATTATTATAATTTTCTTTGTATTTATTTAAATCTTTTAAAGATTCTTTTAATTTTTCAATTTCTTTTTTTAAGTTATCATTTTCAATTTCATATCTTGTTTTTTGTTGTTCTATTGAATATTTATCTCTTGATAATTGATTATATTTATTAAATAAATCTGAAAATTTTAAATCTAAGTCTCTGTATTTTTCATTAGTCATTTCTAAATTTACATTCAATTTTTTATTTTCACTTTCTAATAATGAACATTGATTATTTAAATCATTCATTTGATTTTGAAAATAATTTTTATTTAAAGAATTATTATCATTATCATTCTTAACATATTGAAATTTATCATTTAAATATTCTAAATCGCAATTAGATTTAGTTAATAAATTCTTTAAATTTATATTTTCTTCCTCTTTTTTTTGTAAATTTAGATGAATTTCATGAAATTTTTTATTCATTATTTTGGCATTTTCTTCCATTTCATTATATCTTAATCTTAATTTCTCATAATTAATTTGAATAGAATTAAAGCATTGCATCAATCTTTCATATTCCAATTGTAAAGAATTATATTTATATTGAATATTATTTGAATTATTTGAAATAAAATAATTATCATTTTGAATCTGATTTATTTGATTTTTTAAATTATCAATTTGATTTTGATAATTTGATTCATTTATTGCATATTGTTTAATTCTATTTACCATTGATTCATTTTGATTAAGATATTCTTTTTCATAATTTTCTAATTTATCTTCAATTTGCCTAATAGCATCAGTAGAAGACATAAATTAAAATTTATAAAAATAATTAAATAAAAATTAAAAATTCTATAATTTACAATTGTAAGAATAAATATTAAAATATATCATTAATATCTAAACAAAGATGATTATTTTCATCAGTTTTGAAATCATTAACTTCAGAAGGCAAAAGTCCTAAAATTTCAACATTACCAATAAATTTACAAACTAAAAGAGCATAATTATCACATTGAAAAATTTGTGATTCTCTAGGAAGACTAAAAACATTTATAAGAATAATATCAATATTTCCATTTATTCTATTAAATATTGTCATTTTATTATCAAAAGTACAAACTAAAATTCTTCCATCATTTAATTCAAAAACAGAAGTAATTGACATTTCAATTCCAGATAAAGTTGAAAGTATATTTTGATTATCTTTCATATTTATAATAGTTAATTTATTATCTTGACCACAAACACATATATCATTATTTTTTAAAGCTAATATTTCAAATATCATTTTAGAATGTAATTGTTCATAAGTTTTTTTTTTTTTAAATTGAAAATTATTTTCAAAAGACCAAATTATTAATGTTCCATCAATAGAACCGGAACAAAGAAAATCTTCATTTTTTGTTAAAGTAAATGAAAAAATTTCATTATTATGTCCTATTTCTTGTTTTATAATATTTCTATTATCAACTTTAATTGTATAAATAACATTTCCTGAATATGTTGCTATTATATTTTCAGTTAATTTAATATATTTAAATATAAATTTATTCCTTATTGCATTAATTTTTTTTACAGTTAAACTTATTGGATCTAATTCAAAATAAAGACAATCACCTTTTGAAGTTGATGTTAAAAAACTTGTTTTTGATAATTGAGTTGATGATATATTTTCAATTTTATCTTGATTTGAATCATATAATATTTTTCCAATATAATTTTTAGAAAAATCAATACCATAAATTTTTTCTTTTGAAGTAAATATATAAATAGAATCGCCTAATTCAATTGGATAAAGAGAATCTAAAATTGATTCTCCTTTTTCATTTTTTATTTCTATAACTTTTGTTTCATTTTTTTCAAAATCTATTGTAACAAAATTTGTTTGAAGAATACCACATAAAAGGAAAGAATTTTTTATTTCTTTAATTGGACAAATGAATTGTACTTCTTTTCCTTCTAAAACTTTAATATGTTTAAATACAAGAAAAGGTATTGAAATATATTTACTAATTGTTTCTGAAGGATTTTTTCGTAAAGGTAAATTAACATCAAACAATGAACATATTGAAGAAATTAAATGTTTTTGTTTTGATATAACTTCAAATATTTTTGGTGTTAAATTTAGGAAATTTTGTAATTTTTTATTTTTATAACTCAATCTTATTAATTTTTCATAAGGGACTTGTTCTAATATTTCTTCTAGAATGGTTTTATTATGAATTTTAAATAAAAGATTTGAATCTGTCATTTTTCTATATTAATTTCATATTTTTTAAAAATAATATTTTTTAAAAAAAACTGTCATAAATGGAAATATATTTTATATAAAGAAAAAATAATATTTAAATAATGGATATTTACTCAATAACAGTATATTTTATCGATTATCTAAAAATGATGTTATTTATAATAAAAGAGGATGTTAATTTATATTTTTTGAAATTATCAAACAAAGAAGAATTTTTTATGTCTAGTTAATAAATTTTTTACTTTATTTGGGAATTTTGTTATGATAATGGTCAAAAAAATATCAATTTATTGGATATTGAATGGATAATTATTTTTCAATTTAAAGAAGAATATTATTACTGAAGGATATTAAAAATGCAAGATTCAATTTTTATTTATAAATTAAAAACAATTTTTAACATTTAATTTTTTAAATAACTTAAAGTATTGTAATAAATATATTATTAATATATTATTAATTGACAATAAATATTAAAGAAAAATAAATATTTATTAATCTAAATTTAACTCTTATTTATTAATTTTTAAATTGACTTAATTTTCTTTAAATCCAGAATTCTTTATTAAATATAATATTTACATTTAACTTTAAAAATATAAAATATATATATCTTTTTAAAAACAAAATATTTAAAAAAATAAGTAGAAGAGATATTCAAATAGTCAAAAACAATTAAATTTTTATTAACTGAAATATAGATTGTTAATAATTTATTATTTTTAAAAATAAAAATGAAAAATGATATCAATCTCAAAAATTCATCTCTAATATCATTAGAAGAAATTCCAATAATCAATGAAAATGAAATTAATTCATTGAGTAATATATAAATAATATTAATTAATTTTTAGATGCAAATGAGTTAAAAAGTGATATATTAATATTTTCAAAAATGATTCTTTTTAATTCTGAACCAGGAAAAGTTATAAATTTTATTTCATCTAAAATAAAAAATTTTTTCATTAAATACCCAAATTTTAAATTATTTCTTTTAAAACTTCAATTTTTTAGAAACATTCTTGCAGGAAATACAAAGGAAGAAATAAAGGAGTTTTATATTACTAATATTCTTCCATTAATAAAGAATAAATCAAATTATATAGAAATAGAAAAAAATTTAATGGAAATAAATGAAAATGATAATATGATTAAAAGTAGATTATATCAATCAATTTTTGAAGAATGTATAAATATATTTATTATTGGGTTAGAAATTTCATTAAATGAAATTTTAAATAATAAAAAAATAATTCATAAATGTAATAATTGTGAAAAATGTAAAGAAAGGGAAATATATAGATGTAAATATGGAAAGATTGAAACAATTGAAGAAGAAATTATAAATAAATATAATGAGTCAAATTTAAATAAATATAATAATAGAAAATTCTCTTTTAATTCAATTAGTGATAATTTTGAATTATTTGAAAAAAATGAAAGTTTTCATTTTGATGATGAAGAATTACAAATTAATTTTGATAATAATACTATTAATAAAGATGAAATGCAAATTGACTCTTTTTTATTTGAACAAGAAATTAAAAATAATGAAAACAATAAAAATAATTCTAAATCAAATAATATTAATGACACAAAAATAATTAACCCAATATCAAATAGGACAAGTAAACAAAGTCAGAAAAGTTATAATTCATTAAGAAAGCAAAAATTAAAAGAATTTCAATTTAAATTTACAAAAAGAGAAAATGTAGATAAAAAAGTATTAAGAAAATTTAGAAAATTTCTCAAAGACAAATCAAAAAAAAATTTTACAGAAATAATAAATATTTTATCAAATTCAAAATTTTGGTATGATTTTATAACACAAAATTTAATGCCTCCATTTAATTATTTGTCAGAAAAAAAAGAATTTAAATCATTTAATACAAATTATATGTCATGGGTATTTGAACATAAATTTTCAGTTGAATTATATAATATATTTATAAAACATTCTTTTGATAATTTATGTGATCATTTTCAATTTATTTATCATTTAAATGATAATAATGAAGAATTTAATCAATTAAAAATTTATTTAAATACTTTACCTTTAATTTTTTCTATTGGAAATTCTAATCAATCTTTTATTAGAAGTTCTACAGATTGTGGTTTTGATATTAAAAAAGAATTAAGTGAAGAAGATGAAAATAATAATATGTATGATAAAACCATGAGTTTAACTTATTTAAAAGATAATGATATTTTTAGTGAGTTATTTAAAGAAAAAAAGTAATTTTTATTTTTTAATTTTTTTATAGGAATGATAGTATTTATAAAAATGAAGATAGTCAATTAAATAATTATGAAATGGAAGAAATAAATTTTTATTCATATGACAATAATTTTATTTAATTTAATTATTTTTGTGTTGTTAATATTATTGTATGGTTAAAAAAATAAAAATGTCAAATTTTATTTTTTACATCAATATATATATTATTTTTAATATATTTGAAATGATAAAAGTATTATGATGTCATTTATTGATTTATCATTATATAAAATAAAATTATTAATCTTATATTTATTTATTAAATTTTAAAAAATGGTTTTTTAAGAAAAAAAATTATTAAATTAAATCCTTTTAACATTTAATTCTTTTAATAAAGAGTTTTATAAAAATTAATCTTCAAAATATAATACAAAATTTTCAGTCCAGATTTTTAAATTTTTTCTTTCTAACTTTTATTGAAAATTTTTTGGATTTTTTTGAAAAAGGAAAAACATTTTTCATTTTGAAAAAAATTTCTTCATACTAAATTATATAAAATTTACAAATATATAAATAGAAAATTTTACTTTTTTCTTTTTTATTAAATATAAATCTTATAATTCTTTTCCAGAATAGTTATTGATATTTTTTTCTATATCGAATTTCCAATATTTTCCCTTTTTTTCTTTTATTTTTCAAAAAAAAGTTTTTTCGAATTTCATCTATTTTTGTAATTTAAATAATATTTTTTACAAAAATTATAATACTTTCTCACGCTATTAAATTTTATAAAAATTTTTAGAATTATAAAAAGATGAATCATTTGGAATTTCTATCATATTTTTGAATTTTCATGATTGAGAATTTTACAATAAACTCATATTAAAATCCTATTTTATAAATAATTATTCTATATTTAATGATAAAAAATAAATATTCAAAAAAATATATTAACAATTTCTTTTGAAAAAAAAATTAAAATATATTAAAAATTCCCAAAAAATGAATGAAGATCCCTATATAAATCATATAATATTTCAAAAATATTTAGTAAAAAAGCAAATAGGAAAAGGTTCTTTTGGAACAGTATATTCTGGAATAATAACACAAACAAATGAGAAAATAGCAATAAAATTTGAAAAAAGAGAAAGAAATAAAAGTGGAACATTAGAAACAGAAGCATGTCGTTTAATATATTTACAAGGACCATATATTCCAAAAATAATATGTTATGGAAATAATCATACTCATAATATTTTAGTCCAAGAATTACTTGGTCGTTCATTAGATACATTATTTAATTTATGTAATAAAAAATTTTCATTAAAAACAGTTTGTGTTTTAGGAATAGAAATGATAAAAAGAATAAAATATATACATAGTAAATATCATATTCATCGTGATATTAAACCAGATAATTTTATGACTGGAAGAGATGAAAAAGAAAATAAAATATATTTAATTGATTTTGGTTTAGCTAAAAAATATTATTCTATTTCAAAACAACAACATATAAAATATACTACTGGAAAATCTCTTACTGGAACTGCAAGATATTGTTCTAGAAATGCTCATAAAGGAATTGAACAAAGTAGAAGAGATGATATTGAAAGTATTGGTTATGTTTTATTATATTTTTTATTAGGAAGTTTACCTTGGCAAGGATTAAAAATTAAAGAAGGTGAAGATCAATTTCAAAAAATTGCAGAAAAAAAATGTAATATTACTTTTGAAGAATTAACTAAAAATGCTCATAAAGAATTTTTATTATATTTTAAATATGTTGATACTTTAGAATTCGAAGATGAACCTAATTATGATTATTTAATTGAATTGTTTCAAAGTATGATTGATAAATATTGTAATGATTGTTTTTATGATTTTGATTGGAAAAAAAATGTTATTGAACATTTTTCAAGTGGACAAGGAAAAAATATTAATAAAAAAAATAGTATTATTAATAATAATAATAATCTTGATATTAGTAATAATAAATCAAGAGATATTAGTTTGTTTGTTAATAAAAATAATGAAAGTAAAAATGAAAAAGATGATAGTAATGATGATAATAATATTAAGAAAGATAATAATTTGTTTATTAATGAAGAAAATGATGAAAAGAATATTAAAGTTAAAAATATGAAAAAAATGAGAAGTAATTCTAGTATGAATATTAAAAATAAAAATAAAGATTATAGTTATCTTTTAGAAAAGAAAAAGAAAAAAAATAATAATAATAATGATATAGGAAATGAAAATAATAATGAAAATATGAATATAAGTAATAACCAAAATAAAAATACTGATAATTTATATACAAATAGAAAATATGAGTTTAAAAAAGATAAAATCAAAAATAAGAAAAATTCTAATATAGAAGTTTCAGATATTAATGTCGAAATTAATAAAGAAAAAAGAAATGAAGAAACAATTATAATAGATAATAAACAGAATAATATTAATAAAGGAAATAATGAAAATAATAATAATAAAGAGAATAATAAATCAAATAAAAAAATGAAAAGACATAATAGTATGGGAGAAATAAAGTTAAAAGATGATATAAAATGTTGTTCGATATATTAATTTGTATATATATTTTATCTTATTTTTTGTTTTTAAATATATATTATATAATAGAAACAATATTCTAATATAAAAATTAAAAAAATAATTTTAAAACAAATTTAAAATCTAAATTTAAATGAAAATAATAATTATATTATTTTTCATTCTTTTAAAATTAATTTTGGATGAAGAACAAGATACAAAATATTTATATTCAACATATCCTTTTACATCAGAAACTCTTTCATTTAATCTTAATTGTGATCAAGGAATTTATGACAATGGATATTTAAAAAAGATAATAATAAGTAATCAAGTACTTTTTTCAACAGATGTGAAAGAAATAGAAAGTGGAGCATGTTTATTTAATTATGAAAATCAAAATTATTTATACTCAGATACATTAAATTTTCCTTTTTTAAATCAAAGTATTATAACTTTTTTTATAAATCCAAGTGAATTTGATAATGAAACTGAAAGAGAAACAATAAGACCAATATTATCATTAATTAATGATGAAGATTCCTTTGATTTAATAACAATAGCTTCAAATAATCTTATTTCAATAAAAATATATTCTGAAACAGATGAAGAAAATGAAGAAGATTATATAGAAAATGAGGAAGAAGAAAATTCAGAAGATGTTGAAGAATATATATCATTTTTTTCAAGTTCAGAAGATATTAAATATTGGACTTTTATAGTAATAACTTTATTAAATGAAGAAATAAATATATATGTAAATGGAACAAAAACTAATACAGGAACATTATCATTAAATCCAGCTTTATTCTCAAAATATTCTCAATTATATATAGGAGGAAATCCAAGTACAAATATATATTATCATGGTTCATTAGATGAAATAAACATATATAATTTCACAGATTATATAGACGAAGTTACAGAAGAAAGAATAGAAAATTTATATGTAAATTCATTATGTGCAAATGGAAAATATTATAATACAACAAATAATCAATGTGATGATTGTGATATTGATTATTGTATAACATGTTATGATAAAACTTATTGTACTCATTGTTCAACAGGATATTTATTTAATGAAACAAGTGATAAATGTGAATGTCAAAGAGATAATTGTAATGAATGTAATGAATATGGAGAATGTATAAATTGTTATGATGGTTTTCATATAAATGAAAGAAAAAATTGTGAAAAAAATGATTGTTCAAAACTTGCTCATTGTAATAATTGTTATAGTGAAGAAGTTTGTTATGAATGTTTAGGAAAATATGAATTAAAAGGAGGAAAATGTAAACCATTTCAAAAAGCAATTATTGGAGTTATTGTTGTTTATATTGCTACTGTTATTATTATTTGGATTGTTGTTATTGTTGTTTTAAGACCAAGATTAATGAAATAAATAAAAGAAAATTTTTTTTTGATTTTTTATTTATTTTTTATTATTAAATGTAAAAATTATTTAATAAAAAAGATAAAATTCTTATCAATTTTTAAAAAAAAAATTGTAGAAAACTAATTTTTATATAAAATCTATTTTTTTTCCCTTAAATGTCTCCCCAAACTAATTCAGATGAATACATAATATAAAGAAAACCATCTTCAGGATTTTTATATTTATCATAAGCTTCTTGCATTAAATTATCTAATCCAACTTGATGAGTTCCATTAAATAATAAGAAAAATGCTTCTTTTTCTCCTATTGTAATTCTATTTTTTATTAGATTACAAAATTGTGCTACTGTTAAATCTGATGGAACTAGATATTTTGTTTTATCTATTTCTTGAATTTTACTTTTTGGATCTTTTTCACATATAATCGGAATTTTATCTGGAAATTGTGCTAAAATTTTTTCACATTCTTCTTTTCTTGATTGTATATTTGGAAATTCTTTTTGATATTTAAATTCCATTTATTTTATATTTTGATGTTTTATTTTTTTTTGATATTTTAATAATTATTTTATATTAATTTAGGGAAAAGAAATATAGTGAAGTTTTTTAATTAAAATTAAAATCAATTTTTTTTTTTGAATAAATGAAAAAAAATGAAAAATTGAAATTTAAAAGAAATAATTCTATTAAATAATAATTCAAAAGTAAAAACCCGATTAAAAAAAACAAAATAAAACAAAAACAAAAGTAAAATAATAAAAAAAAATAAAAAAAAAATAAAAAAGCATTTCCCAAAATAATAATTTTTTGAATGATAATATTAATTATCTAATTAAAAACTAAAAAAAATAAAAATATTATTTAATGTTTTCCTCTATTTCTTCTACTAGTATTTTTTTTAGGAGTTTTTCTAGTAGAACTTCTCTTATGAGTTTTTTTAACATTTTTCTTAGTACCAGATTTAGGAGTTTTTCTAGTTTTTTTTCCACCTTTTTTTTCAACGTTTTTAGTTGCTTGAACTTGTTCTTCAACTACTGGTTTTTTTTCTAATGTTTTTTTTGTTGATTTTTTTGCTGATTTTGTTTTTGTTGAAGGTTTTTTAGTTCTTTTACTTACTCTCTTTGCCATTTAATTTTTACTTTTTTTAATTTTTTTTTTGTTTTTAAATAATTATTTTTTTTACTCTGAATTTTAATTGGTTAATTTTTGGAAAAATGAATTAAAAAATTATTCATTTTTTTTTAATGGAATTTATAAAGTTTATTTCGTTATTTTTAATGTTTTTATTATTAATATGTCATTAAAAGAATAATTTAAGGTCTTTTTTTTTTATTTTATTTTTATTTTGTTTTTTTTTAAATTTTGGAAAAAGGTTTTTTTGAAATTAGAATGAAATTATATTTTTAATTACGGAAAATTAACACAAATATGTTTGATAAACATTCAATAGAAGGAATATATTAAAAATATTTTTAAGAATGGATATAAAATTAATATTGTAAGGAAAATTTGGGATATAAAGGGGATACTAGTGGTTTTTCTTGAAAAAAAAATTTTTGTTTTTTAACATTTTCGGACATATTATTTTATATATTTCTAGAAATACTTTTTTAAATTTTTAAAAAAATTATTAATAAAAAATAAAAAATATGAAAAAAAATAAATTTTGAAAATCAAACCAAAAAAAAAGCAAAAAAAGATAAATAAAAAAAATAAATAATAATATAAACAAAAGAAATAAAAAACCTTTTTTTTAAAATTCTTTTCTTTCAAAAAAAGGTAAAAAAGAATAAATTTAACACAAAAAAATTTTCTCAATGAAAAAAATAATTTTTTATAATACATCAAAATACCAAAAAAATTATATTCCCAAAAGAAAAAAATGGCATCAACAGAAATAGAGTATCCTTCAAATAAATTAAATCCAACAGATTATATTCCAAAAAGATTTGGATTAGCATATAATCCTCCTCAAATTGTAGTTGAATATCAAAAGCTTTCATCAGGTAAATTATATCATCATAAAATAAAATTACATAAATTATCTCCTAAATCTAAAATATCTGAAATAATTGAAGATATTTATAAAAATCATAATCTTTATCTTAATCATCAAAAAGTTAATAAAGCTCAAATTATTCAATTAGTTGAAAAATTAAGAGAAAAATATCTTTCGAAATTTAATAATAATAATAATGAAGATGATATTTATCTAAATAGGAAAAAATCTCTTAAATATGATATTGGAACTAATGAAAATTATAATGGATTAACGACTGAAGAATTAAATGAAAAAAAAGCTCATATGGATAAATATTTTGATAAACATAATATTAAAGTTGGAGATAAAGATTTTCAATATGATATTAGAAAAGATTTTGAAAATAATGGAAATGCTGAATGGGATGAAGAAGATGAAGAAATATAAATATTTTTTTATTTTGATTAATTTTTAATTAATTTATTTTCATAAATTATTTTGTTGTAATATTATTAAGAATATAAAAAAAATTTTAAATATTTTTTCTGTTTATTTCTAAGATATTTATAACTTAAAAATTAACTAAATAAATAACTTACATATTCTATGTGTTTACATTAATAATATATATTTTTTATTTTTGGCAACTTTTTTTTAAACATGTAAGTTAAAAAACTTTCCTATTTTAATATGAAAACTTTACATATAGTTATTTATATTATTTATAAAATGATTATTATTATAATTATTCAAATTTTGTATGGAATCAATACTTCCCATAAATGCAATATTGTTATTATTAAAATTATTCATCATATTTCGATTTATAATAGGAAAATTCATTTGATATTGATTAGGATTGAAAAATTGATTATTATTAAACATCATATTATTCATATTTACTATATTATTATTAATTATATTATTATTATTCATCATATTATTATTATTAATATTATTTACCATGATTTTCATATTTTTACTTTTTTTCTTTGTTGTATTATTTTTATTATTATTTTTAACATACACATTTAATTCGGGAAAAGAAGATAATAATTTATTATATAATTTCTGACCAAAAGTTAAAACTTTTAAATTATCCATAATAGGACCAACCATATTAAAAAAATTTACTTCTAAAAGGTTCTTTAGATAAAGCCATAGTTTTTTGTAAAACATAATTTCCATACATATCAAATAAAAGAGACTGAACTAATTGTTGTTGGCAAAATTTTTCAATCATTAAATCTTTTGTTTTTTCATCACAACAATCTAAACATTTTTCTATTACATTAGAGGAAAATTTCTGAGAAGAAAATTTAGGGATATCATATAATAAATTTAAAGCAATTATTTTATTAATTTCATAATCTTTCATATTAATAACAAATTGAACAACATAATTTCCAAATTGATCAGTAAATAAACCAAAAGATTGATTTGCAATAGCATTTAATAATAATTTTTTTTGATTATTATTTGCATATTCAATACATTTTTGTAAAGCACAACAAGAATGTTTTTTAGTAGCTAATTCAAATATATTATTACATAAAAATTGTATAATAAAATCATTTTTAGGTGATTGAATTAATGAAACATATTTAATTATTATATGAGTTGCATTTGAATCAATTATAAAATCTTTTAAATTTGGATTTAATAATAAAGTATAATAATTTAGTAACTTATCATTATTTATTATTCTTTCAAAAATTTTTTGAGTTACTCTTGTTCCATGTTGATTAAATGATAATAAACGAAATTGATTTGACACTTTTTTATATAAGAATTCTTCAATTTCTTCTATTTTTAAATTTTCTATAACTTTTTGGATGAAATAATTACCAAATTGATCACATGATAATTCTATTATTTTATCTTTTATTTTTGGGTAAATTAATTCTGAAGCTATTGATGGATTTTCTGATATTTTCTTTTGAAGAGTTCTACATTCAGATTGTTCTTTACATAAATTCACACAATCTTCTATTAATTCACTGTCTAAATGATTATTATTTTGATAATTATTAGTTATTTCATTTAGATTATTAAATTGATTTTTTGGGTAAAAAATTTGGGGTATATTATTATTTAAAGTTAACATATTTAATCTATTTGTTAATGTATCTGGATTATAAGTATTATAATTGTTATTATAATTATTGTTATTAATATTATTATTTATATTTTTATTTAAATTGTTATAATTATTGTTTATACTTAGATTTTTTTGAAAATTATTTTCATAATTTTCTATTTGAGGTTGAGAAAAATAATTGAATCCATTCTGAAAATTATTATTTTCCATGAAATTTATATTTTTATTATTATGTTCATTATTTTTTAAATAACTATATATGTTAAGGATAAATATTACTAATTATATCTTTTTGAATTTGAATTATATATATCTTCTTTTGAAATATTATTTTGACTTTCTGTAGTATTTAAAAAATCCCATTTTAAAATATAATTTTTGCTTAAATTTTGAAAAGAATTTTCATGAGATATATTTTGATTTCAATTCCTTCTATTTTTTTTCTTTATTTTCATTTAGATTTTTTTTCTATAGTAAAAAAATTAAATAAATTAACTTACATATTCATTATCAATTACATATAAAACATCTTTTTGTATATAATCTTCAGCTCTTGAAAAACTTTCTTTTAAGGAAGAGCTTATACTCTGACTTTTTAAATCAATTTTACTAATTTCAGAAGAATTACTTAAATTTATTTTCTCTTCATTCCATTCATCTTTTGATTTTGAGTTTTCCGATTTTTTTTCAATTTGGTTATCTAATATTTTATTAATAAATTATATAATACTTATTTTATTTGTTTTCATTATATTTTCAATTTCATTTATTCCTTCTTCTTTAACAGAATCAGTTGAAGAATCAACTTTTTGAATTACATTATATGATAATATCATTTATCTTCTTTTATTAAATTATATAAAATATTTATTTCATAATAACATTTAAAAAATAAAATTATAAAAAATAAACAGAAATTTAAATATTAATTTGTAATTTAAATTTATATAAAAAAAGATTAGTTTTTTAATTTATTATAATTCCTTTCACTTTTTTCTAACTGTTCTTTTAAATCATTAATTAAATTTTTATTATTATAAGAATTATCTTGTTCTAAAATTTCAATTTGTTTTTTTAAAGCAGTAATTAAATATTGATATAATTGAATTTCAGATAATTGATTTAAATTATTAAAACAAGGTTTTCCTTCTTGAGGTCTAAAATCATAAATTTTTCCTTGAGAATCACAATAAACATATTTAAAACCAGGTAATTCAAAACATTTTTTAAAATTATTTTCATCAAATATACTTTCTTTTTTCCAATCAACTAAATTTACAATTCTTAATTTATTTTCTTTTAATTTATTTGAACAATCAAAATTTTCAGGTGGCCATTTTGGAAGAGCATACCACCATCTTTTTAATAAATTATATATTAAAATACTTTTTGGTTGTAATATTTTATTAGAATTTTTTTTTTTATCAGAATCTGATTTTTTTATTTTTTTTTTTTTCTCTGAACTTTTTTCTTTTTTCTTTTTTATTATTTTTTTTTCTTTTGAAGATGAAGATGATGAATAAGAAGATGAAGATTCACTTTCTTCATCTTCATTATAATCACTATCAAATTCAGAATCTTCTTCTTCTTCATCACTTATTATTCTTTTTTCTTTTTTTATTTTTTTTTCTTCTATTTCTCTGTTTCTTTTTTGAGATAATATTTTATTTTTTTCTCTTTCTTTTTCTTTTTTTATATTATCCATATTTTCTTTCTTTTGATTTTGTTTTATTTGATTTGCCGGTTTTTTTATATTTAATAAATTTTTTACTTCTTTTAATTTTTCTAAAGCACTTTGCTTTTTTTTTGCGTCTGTTTTTTCTTTTTTTTCTGAATTTTCATTTTTTTCATTTTTTTCTTTTTTTTCTGAATTTTCATTTTTTTCAATTTTTTCTTTTTTTTCTGAATTTTCTTTTTTTTCTTTTTTTTGCTCAGTTTTTTCATTTTTACCTTCTTTTTTATTTGATTCATTATTTATCTCTTTTTTAACACTTTGAACATTATTTTCTTTTATTGGAGTTTTTTCTATTTCTTTTATTGGAATTTCTTCATCATCATCTACTATAATTTTTTTTGACATTGATAGAAATTTCTTATTTAAATTATAAATTGATTATAGATATATTGTTATGTTTTAAAAATTTAATATTATTAATGAAATATTTTAAATTTATATGTTATTATTTTAATAAATAAAACATGACTCTCTAGTTAAAGTTCCTTGAGTTGGTGATTCTTCTGTATTTGTTTTTAATAGATCAAAATCTATTTTCATATCTTTAAATAGAGAATTAGATTTAATATCTGGAAGAAAACTATAAACTCTTAAATCAGATAAATTTTCAATTTTTATTTCTTGAGTTTTCTTATTATTATATATTTTTTTATTTTGGGTATCAAATATAAAATAATTAGAGTCATCTTTTATTTGTAAATTATTTTGACTAAATACTCTATATGAAAATTCAACATATTTTATTTTTTCATCTAATAAATCGTCTAAACAATAAATAAAATCTTCATATTTATATATAATATCTTTAATTTTAAATTCACAAAATTTGTCAAAAAAAGTCATTTGTGATGTTGTATTGTTTATTCCATAATTTGTAGTTATTGAGTCTTTTCTTTGAATTAAGAAACCAGTAAATTTACTATTATTTCTAGAATAATTTTTTGATAAAATAAAACCATTTGCCTCTTTATAATATAAAATATTAATTAATTCTTTTTTTACTTCTTTTTTTATTTGACAATTTAATAAAAGAGTTTCAATAGGTATTTCATTATTTTGTAAAGGAAAAATATAATAAGGTACATCTAAATATTTAAACTTTATAGCTTTAATTTCATCATCACGAAAAGTTATTTTAATACCTTTATTTCTAGTAATTTTTTTTTTAATAAAAATCGTAAATTCCCCATAACTATTTTCATAATAAGAATAATAAATATTATCAAATATATTTTCATTATAAGTAATAATATTTTGTGCATACATAATTTTTCTTTTAACATCAATTTCATTTGGGGCATTATAATTAATGATTTCTCCAGTTTGTAATTGATAAGAAGGAAATTCATTTGAAATTTCATTAAATTTTCCAATATGAAAAAAATTACAATCATCTAAAATTCCATTAATTAAACAAAAACCAGAACTAATTGTAGATGATGAAAAATTAATTAAACCAAAAAATATAGTAAATTCAGAATTTATTAATCCAATTGCTCTAAAAATATAATTATGTCTTTCTTTATAAAAAAGAAAAAAACCTTTCATTTTAAAATTATTTTCTGATATTAAATATCCTTTTTTAAGTGAAAATTTTTCATTTTTTGAATCATATTGAATTACAAATTCTAACATATTATAAAAAATTTCATTTTCTTCATTTTTTTCAAAATCTTCTCCATAAAATAAATATAAATCATTATTACAATAACAACTTTCATATATATTTATTGAATATGGGATTTTAAAAATAAAATAACTTTGAAATAAATAAAGATTAAAATAAAATCGAATAAAATTATTTATTTTATTAAAATTCTTTGTTCCTTCTTTTACAATTTTAAAAAAATTTTGAAAAGTATATTTAGAAATAGGCTCTATTTTATGATTTACATTTGTATGAACTTTACATGAAAAATTTGATAAAAACATTTTACAAGTATAACAATAAGAAAAAGATAATTTACAAAGAGATGAATAATTTATGTTTTTTAATCTTGATATTGTTATAATTTTTTTTATTATCTTATTTTCTTTTAATTCTTTGATATTTTTATAATATATTTTTTCTTGCTCAATTGGACATTCAGTTAAAATTAATTCTTTATTATTTGATAAACATTTTTTACATAAAGTATGACCACAATCTAATATTATTGGATTATAATCATTATTTTTAACATCACTGAATTTATTTTTACAATTAGGACATTTAATATTATTAAAAAATGTTTCCATTTTTTCACTATTATTTAAAAAATAATTAAAAATTATTTATGGAAAAGGAAGAAATTCAAATATTTTCAAAAACACCAGAAACAAAAATAATAAATATTATAGAAAAAGAAAATTATAAAGATTTAGAAGAAAATGAATTATTAACAATAGCAATAGAGAAACTTCCAAAAAATTATAATTTTGAAATATATAAAACAATAAAAAAAATAAGAGAAATATCAAAAGAAAAAAATAAAAAATTTCCATTAATTGCATTACAATTTCCAGAAGGATTATTAATATTTTCTTTATTAATTTCTGATATTTTATCAACTTTTGCAGAATGTGAAACAATAATTTTAGGAGATATAACTTATGGTGCTTGTTGTATTGATGATATTGGTTGTTCTTTATTAAATTGTGATTTAATTGTTCATTATGCTCATTCTTGTTTAAAACCTAATATAATTACTTTAGTTAAAGTTATGTATATTTTTGTTGAAATCAAAATTGATATTGAACATTTATTTAAAACTATTATATTAAATTTTCCAAAAGAAAATAATGATTATTTATATATTTTAGGTTCTTTACAATATAATTCTACTCTTTTTGTTTTAAAAAGAAAATTAATTGAATTTGGTTATGATAGAAATAATATTAATATTCCACAAAATAAACCAAGAGTTATTGGAGAAGTTATTGGATGTACAAGTCCAATTTTAGAAAAGAAAAAAGATAATTGTTATGTTATATTTATTTGTGATGGAAGATTTCATATGGAAAGTGTTATGATACAAAATCCTTATTTTAAATATTTTCAATATAATCCTTTTACAAAATATTTAACTATTGAAGAATATGATATTGATTTAATGAAAAAAATTAGATTTGAACAAATAGAAAAATTAAAAGAAAGTAAATTTATAGGAGTTATTTTTGGTACTTTAGGAAGACAAGGTTCAAAAGGAATATTAAATAGAATAAATAAATTATTAGATGAAAATAATAAAGATTATGTTAATATATGTTTAAATGAAATTTCTGAAGAAAAAATAAGTAAATTTCCACAATGTGATTGTTTTATTCAAATTGCTTGTCCTAGATTAAGTATTGATTGGCCTGATCAATTTTCTAAACCAATGTTAACTCCTTATGAAGCTTATATTGCTTTTGGAAAAATTGAAAAACCAAAAATTTATAAAATGGATAATTATTCTTATCAAACAGGAGAATGGGGTCATTTATACAAAGAGAAATAAGATAAAAAAAATATAAAAAAATATATTAAATGAAAAAATAAAATAAAATACATTATATATATATAAATATTCCTTTTTATAATAATATTTATTAAAAGATTAAAATTTCTTTATTTAATATACTTTCTTTTCTTCAAAAGGTCAAAATCAACAAAAAAAATTATAAAATAAACAAATAAAAAAACATTTTCTTCAAAAAACCTAAAATATAACTTTATAAAAAATAAGGAACAAGAGTTTTAACAAGTGAACTATTAACACTTTCTTTAACAGTATCAAAAACAATAAAATCTTTTAAATTACCATTTTTATTAATTTTCATAAAACTAGCTTTATTTCCGCATCTATAGCAATAATTAGGACAAGACCAAATAGTAACCAAATTATTATCTTTAAACCAGAATTTATAACCTTCATTAACTAATTGATGAGCTCTACAAATTAAATCTAAATTATTTAAATAATTAAATTCATTAACAACTTTATATCCAAAAACCCATCCAGCTCCTCTTGAACTTATATTCCAATTTTCAATATCATCAGGATCACTCCATAATAAATCACAAAAAGCTCCATCATGAGGAATTTCCAATTTTCTATTTATTAATCTTATTTGATCTATTGTTGAAATAAATGGAGAAAGTCCTCCATGAACACAAAATATTTTATTATCTATTAATGCTGATAATGGAAAATAATCAAATAAATCCATGATATATCTCCATGGATTTGAATTACCATATTTTCTTGTTATTTCTTCATAAAATCCATATGTAAATGATATTTGACGAGATTCGTGATTTCCTCTTAAAAGATATATATTATTTGGATATTTTAATTTATAACATAATAATAATTCTATCACTTCTACACTATTATTTCCTCTGTCTACGTAATCTCCTAAAAATAAATAATTTGTTTTTGGAAGTTCTCCTCCTAATTCAAATAAATTTAATAAATCATAAAATTGACCATGTATGTCTCCACATATTATTACTGGACTTTTTATTATACTTATGTTAGTTTCTTCTATTAGTATTTCTTTTACTTTATCTAATAATATTTTTAATAAGGATTCATCTAAACATTTTCCTTTTTTTAATTGTTCTATCCATTTATCTTCCATTTTTTAATTTTTTTTATTTTTTTTTGTTTTTTTTTTTTGTTATTTTTTCATATTTTTTTTTTGTTTGGATTTTTAAATTTAATTTTATTGGGAATTAAATAATTAAAAATAAAAATAAAAATAAAAAAAATTAATTAAAAATAAAAAATAAAATAATATAAAAAAACATAAAAATTATTTAATAAAATTTAAATTTTACAAATATCATTCTAATAAAAAATTAATGTCTCCAAAATTCTTTTTTCTAATAATATCAATATTAATAAAAAGAATAAAATTAATAGGAAAGCCAATCTTTATATTTGAATTATTTCGTCACGGAGCAAGAGGTCCAATATCATTAGATGAGAATTCAAAAGATACATTTGGAGAACAATGGAATAGTCCAGAACAATTAACTTCAGTAGGAAGAAGAATGCATTATATATTAGGATATAGAAATCATGAAAGATATATTGAAAAAATGAATTTTTTATCAAATAAATTTAATCCTCATGAAATTTATATTATTTCTTCTGATATTAATAGAACTATTGAAAGTGCTCTTTGTCAATTACAAGGTTTATATCCTCCTAATGATGATTTTGCTGAAAAATTAAATGATAATCAAATTAAATTTGCTGATCCTCCTATTATTCATAGAAGTGAAAAAATTAATAATGAAATTCAAAAATTAAATAATATTTATGCTCCTTTACCTAATTTTATTTCTATTGGGGCTTTACATATTTTTCATGAATTAGAAAGAAGATTTAATATTTATGATTCTAAAGATTGTTATTTTAGTGTTAGACCTATGAAAGAAAAAAATTTAGATATTCAACAAATTAAAGATATTGAAAATGAATTTCATTTAAAATATACTAAATCATTTAATTTATTTTTAAAACAAATTGGAAATTATTCTTTTCCTTCAATTGTTACAATTTGTGATCAATTTACTAGTGATTATATTGATGGAAGAGATTTATCTTTTTTATCTAATTATACTTTAAATATATTAGAATTTTATGAATATTGTGGTAGAGTTGCTGATATAGATTTTATATATTATTTATATGGAGATAAAAATAGAGAAATTAATAGAGTTTCAATTAGTCCTATGTTAAGTGAAATGTTAGTTTATTTAAAAAATAGAGTTAATGCTGATTTAAATAAAGAAAATATTGATAGTAATTTAAATGATTTTTCTAAACCTAAATTTATTATGATTTCTGGTCATGATTCTACAGTAAGTGCAGTTGAAGTTTTTATGAATGATACTTTTAACAAAAATTATACATATATTAGACCTACTTTTGCTTCTAGTTTATTTTTTGAAGTTTATAGTGATAAAGAAAATACTACTTCTTATGATGATTATGAAGTTCATTATATTATTAATGATATTGAAGTTGATGTTTTTAAATTAAGTTCTTTTATTGAAAAAATTGAAGAAAGATTATGGAATAAAGATAAAATTGCAAATTTCTGTAAATTTAATGTTAATGAAAGTAATTCTTCAAAAGTTTGGATTGTTATTTTAAGTATTTTTTGTGGAATTTTATTAATTTTATCTATTGTGTTATTTATTAGATTAAGGAAAAAACAAGATATGAGAATCACAAAATTAATTGAAAATTAAATTTGATAAGATAATAAAATATTAATAGTTTTTAAAAAATAAAATAATTTCTTAATTTATAAAAAATATTGAAAAAAATTTTTTTTTTATTTTGATTTGTTAAATAATGTGAATATATCTATTTATTTAATGAATTTATTCATCTTTTTTCTTTCTTATGATTGTTGTTTTTGTTGTTATTGTTTTTGTTTCTTTGAAAATTTCTACATTTTCATTTTCATTTTCTTCATCATTTTCTCCTTTATTTCTTTTAATAATAACTTTACTTTCTTTTGTAATTTTTAAATTATCATCGCTTTTTTTACTTAAATCTAAATTTTCTCCTTCTAACATTTTTAAATAATTTATTAATTTAATTTTTGCTTTTTTTGCAAGAATATTTAATATATTTTTATCAGATTCTTCAGTTAATTTAATAATTGTAGAAAAAATATTATAATCAGCTGAAGTTAATATATTTAATAAATTTATTAAATTATTTGAATCTGAATCATCAATTTGAATATTACTAGTGATAATTTTTTTAATATTTCTTAATTTTCCAGTTTTTACTTCTTTTAAATATTCTTTCATAAAATCTTCAAAATAATGATTAACAGCGAATTTTTTTAGAAATTTTTTTAGTAAAGTAACACCAATAGTAAATTTTAAATTTTTCCTAACATTCATTGATTTATTTGAAAAACTTCCTTGACTTCCATTACTTTCATTTAATTCATTACTTTTATTAATAACAACACCTTCAAAATTTTTCATTAATGTTTTCATACATTTTCCTTTTAATTGTTCAATTAATGCACTTTCTTTCCAATGATTAAAACATTTTCTAATTGGATAATTTATTTTATTTTGTATTATTTTTGATAATTTTATATGTTTTTTTATTTCATCATTTATATCTATTAAATCATATACATATTCATCATCTTCATTTATTTCTTCTAAATCATTATTTAAAGGATTTTCACTTTGAATATCCTTTAAATTTTTACTTTTTCCTTTTGATAATGATATTTTTTTATTTTCTAATAATTTATTATTTTCTTTTTCTTCTTTTTCTTTTTTTTCTTTTTCTTTTTGAATTCTTCTTCTTTCTCTAAAAGAAAGTTTTTTTTCGAAATTTTCTACTTTTTCATCATCATCTTCTTCATTTTCATTATTATTTATTTTATTTTTATTATCTATATTTTCATTATTATTATTATTTTCATCATTATTATCTTCATCTAATTCTTCTGTTTTTTTTCCTTTAATAGCTTTTTTCTTTTTTTTTCTCATTATTTTCATTCCTTTCATTTTAAGTAATTTTGTTCTAAAACTCCATTTAGTAAAATCACTTTTTAAAGAAGCAGTATCACTTCTTTCAATTTTATATAAAAATTTAGAAAGTAATTCTTCTAATTCTAATTCACGAAGAGTTTTTTCATTATCTGGTTTTTTCTTTTTTTTTACTATTTTTTTTTCAACTTCTCCAGTTTTTTCATTAATAACTTCTTCAATTTCAATATTATCTTTTTCTTTATTTTCATTTTCACTTATCTCATCTAAATTATTATTATTATTATTATCTAATTTTTTAGAATCTTTTTTATCTCTTAATTGTTTTCTTAATGCTCTTGCTTTTCTTCTTTGTTCTTCTGCTTTTTGTTTTGGAGTTAAATTATTTTCTAATTTTTTTTCATCTTCTTCTATATTTGAAATATTTGAAATTTGAGTTTCTAATTTTTTTTCTATTTCTTTTTTATCTTTTTCTTTTTCATTTTTAATTTCTGGTATTTGTAATTTATCTTTTAATTTATCTCCATATTTCATTCTCAAATATAATCCTCTATAATAAAATTTAGTAAATTTCTTATGAATGAAATTTTCTTTTGCTTTGATTTTATTATAAAATAAATCTTTTAAATATTTTCTTTTAGCTATTTCTTTCTTTTCTTCTTCTGTTAAATTTGGAGAAATAATAGAAGAATTTAAATTTTTTTTCTTTTCTTTTTCTTCAATTAATTGAATTTCTTCTCTTAATTTTTTTGCTTTTTCTGGATTTTCTTTTTCTAATTTTTTAGCTAATTCTTCTTTTTCATATTTTATTTTCCATTCACTTCTTCTTTTTTCTAAATCTTTTTTTTGAGTATTTGTCATATTCATTTCTCTAATAATTCCATTCCTATAAAATCTCATAAAGTTTTTTCTTAAATAATATAAATTATCTTTTTCCAAATTTAGAATTATATTTTTTAAGAAAAGAACTTTTAATTTATCTTTTGATAATTTTTTACTTTTTGGATTTTTTTCTTGACATGTTTTTGCAAATCTTGTAAAATTATATCCTAAACTTCTTTCTTCTTTTCTCATATAATTTAATAATAATTGCCTTAAACAAGTTTCTCTCATTTTATCATGAAGAAATTGTTTTTCTTTTTTAAATTGATCTGAATATTCTTTTTCTTGATGTAATTCTTTTTTTAAATTTCTATTTGAGTCTCTTAAATGATTAATTACTTTTTGTAATTCATTATTATTATCTTCTGCTGTTTTTAATTTAGTTCTTTTACTTAATAAATCTATTTCATTTTGTAAATTCTTTATTTGTTCTTTTAATTTCATATTTTCTATTTTTAATTCATTTATTTCTTCAAATGGAACTTTTTTTCTCTTTGAAGACATTTCTTGTAATAATTTCCTTTCTTCTTTTATTTTATTTTTTTCTTCTTGTTCTAATTCTTTTAATAATTTATTTTTTTGAACATTATCTGAAATTTGTAATGCTTTTTTTACTTGTTCTCTTAATTTTTCAATTTCTTTATTTTTTTCATCTATTAAATCTTTAAATATTCCTTTTTCAGTATTTTCATTTTTATTTAAATCAAAACTTTCTTTTAGATTATTTTTTAAATTTTCATTTTCTACTTTTAAAATATGAATTTCATTCTTATTATTTTCTAATTTATCTTTACTATCTTGAAGAAGAGAATAAATATTTTTAAAACTAATACTTTCATTAGTTATATCTTCATTTTCTAATAATTTTTTTTGTTCATTTGAAATACTTTTTGATTTTAATAAAAAGTTGTCTAATCTTTTTTCTAAATCTTCTTCTGAAGTTTTTCCAAAAGTAAAATTACTTCCTGATAAAGGATTATTATTTTTCTTTTTTTCATCATCTAATAATTTTTTTAAATCTTTTATTTCATTTTTCAAATTTTCTAATTCATTCTTATCAATTCTTATTTCATTTAAATTTTCAGAAATTGAATTTAATTTATTTTCAATTTCAATTTCTTTTTCATTTTTATTTTTTTTTGTAAATTCTTTTTGTTTTTTTATAATAAATTCAATATCAGAAGTAATTTTACTTATTTTATCATCATATTTACTGTTTTCTTCTTTTAATTTTTCTATATAATCATTTGCTTCTTTTAATTCTTTTTCAAATTTTTTAAAAACAGATATTAAATTAGAAGGTTGATCAAGTACAATTTCATCTTTTTCTTTAATAGTATTTCCTTCATAATCTTTGAATATATATTTAATTTTAATATTTTTATAAGTATTTATAATTTCTTTTGAATCTTCAATTATATATTCACTTCTAACTTTTAAAGATTCATTTTTTTCTTTTAATCTTTCATTTTCTTCTCTTAACTTTCTTATTTCTATCATTAATTCATTATTTATAATTGATAAACCTTTTGTTTTTTTATCCATTTCTTTTTTCTCATTAAATGTTTTAATTATTTCTTTCTCTACTTTTCTTTTTCTTGGAGCTTTTATTGTAAAATAAACATTTCTTTCTTCCTTTAAATTAGTTAATAAAGCAAATCTTTTTTTAATGAAAATTTTAGGTAATTTTTGAGCATTAATATTCAAAATATTTTTCATAAATTTTTTTTTCTTTTGGAAAACATAATATCGAAATTGATAATAAAATTTTTTTAACATTTTTTTAATCATAATACTTTCAATTAGACTAAAAGCCCAAGAATAATCTAAATAAACTTGCATATTAGTATAAAAAACTTTTCTTAAAATATAACCTCTAAAAGCACTTTGAATTAATTTAGCACTTAAATTTAAAATTTCTTCTTCAGTAATTTCATTTCCTCCATTTGAAGCATTTCTAATTTCATCACTATAATCATAAGGAGAATATTTATCATTAATATTAACATTTATATTATTTAAACTTTTTTCTTCATATCCACTTGAATAATGAGAATTTGAATCATATAATACTGAATTTTTTTCAATTATATCTTGATTCATCATTTCATATTTCATTCTTTTAATTTTATTTTCTTCTTCTTCTTCTTTTATTCCAGTTTCTATTTCTTCAATTACTGTTTTTTTTTTCATTTCTTTTTTTTTATTTTGTCCATTTTCATATCTTTCACTTTCTATTATAAGTTCTGATATTGGAAAATCAATTAAATCTGATTCTTTTGAATCTAAATAATATTCATTTGGATTTAAATCTATTGTATTATATTTATCATATTCTTCATTTTTATTTGTAGTAATTATATGAGTTGTTGTTTTATTCCCTTTTTTTTCTATTGTTGTTTCTATTCTTTTATCTCCTTCAACTGTTATTGTTCTTGTTGTTATTGGCTCTTCTTTTTCTTCTATTGGGTCTTCCATTTTTTTATATCTAATATTATTATTATTTTTTATGTTTTATCTTATTTTTTATTTATAATATTATTATTTATTTATTAAAATTTTATTTCACATCATTTCTTTTTTATGTAATTTATTATATTAATATATTTGTTTTAGATTTAGGTGTTATTTTATTACTAATTATTTATTATTTTAATTTAAGCTTTTTAACCTATTTAATTAAAAAAAAATTTAAAAAATATTACTAAAAACTGAACTAAATTGATATTTTAAAAATATATTGTGAATAGATATTTAATATATTTTAAGCTATCTATAGTAAAAACATTTCTCCAATTCATTAAAAAATTTTTCATGATTTAAGGTTTTGGAATTAGTTTTATAGTTTATATTATTGTTTTTTCAGTAAATTAATGAATTTTTATCTTTAAACATAAAAATTAAGATTTTTTAAAGTATCACAAGTAATCTATTATTAACTTTATTTAATTTTTAAAATAAGTTTCTTTTTTTATTTAATTTATAATTAAATATTTCAAAATTAAAAAAAATATTAATGGGAGGAAGTAACCAACATATAAATTTATCAAAAGTTGAATTATTTAGAACAACTACAGTAAAAGAAGAAATTTCAGATCTTGTAGTAATGAAATATGGACATACAGTAATATCAACAAATACTGGAAAAATTGAAGTTTATAATCCAAAATATTTTAATTTATTAACATCAAAACAATTTCAAAATTCAAGAATAAATACAATGTGTGAAATTGAGAAAAATTTACTAGCAATTGGTTCAGATGATAATACAATAAAAATATTAAATGTATTAGAAAAAGATAAAATAGAAATTCTTCAAACATTAGAAGAACATCAAAATCCAGTTATTCAAATAATTTTTCTTTCTAATGGTCAAATATGTTCTTTAGATTTAGATAATAATATAATGTTATATAAAAAAAAATCAAATAGATATGTTTATAATGGTAAATTAAGAAATGGATTTTTTTCTTATTCATCTATTTTTCAAGTTAATGAAGATGAAATAATTTGTTCTTCAACAAATGAAGGAATTAAATTTTGGACTTTAATTTATAAAATTTTAGATTATAAAATAAAAGGAATGAGAATTGAAGATTATAAAGACATAAATAAAATTAAAAATATATTATTAAATCCTGGAAGAAAAGTTTTTTGTAATGTTAATAAAGAAATTGTAGGAGCATTAGGTTTAGATTGTATTTATTTAATTTCAGTTATTAGTCATAGTGTTGAAAAGAAAATAAATTTTGAAAATGTTTTTTTTTCATGTATTATTACTTTAGGAGATGGGACTTTATTATTAAGTCAAAATGATATTGTTAATTTTTCTAATAGAAGTATTGTTCAATATCAAATTAATGAAAATGGTGAAAAATGGGAAGTTTTAAGTAAAAAAGATTTTAATGAAAGTGATGAAATTAAATTTATTGTTCAAACTACTAATAATTCTGTAATAACTGGAAAAAAATATGAATTTGATATTTGGAAACAAGGTAAAGATGATGATTAATATATTTTAAATATTATTTTCTTTTTATTAAATATTTATTAAAAATTTTTATTTTATAATTTTATATTTATAAATCAAATTTATGTTTTTCATTATTTTCTATTTTTTTTAAAATAATAACTATTTGTATCATAATCATATAAAAAATATTTAGTTTTATTTTCATAAGTATTAAAAAAATTATAATTATCTCTTAAACTTTCATTAAATTTATTTTTATTTTTTCTTACTTCTTTCATAAAAAATAAACCAATTAATTGAGAAATTTTAAGAGCATCACTTGTATGTAAAGCAGTATAATCACTAGATCTCATATAAACAATTTTTTCAGGATGATTTTGAACAGCATATATTTTAATAGTATCATTAATTCCTTCTATTGTATTAATAAATGATTTTTTATTTTCATCTTCACTAATTGATGTTATTTTAAAATATTTCGATAAATATTTATTATTATAAAATAAATCTGATGGAACACCAAATTTATGAAAAAAAACAGAACCATTTTTATAAATATATTTAATAATATCTTCTTCTTCAAACAAAGAAAATAATTTATGATTTTTATAATCATTAACAATTTTTGAATTATGTAATATACCTAAATCTTCATAACCATTAATTAAAACACTTTGATCTTGAGCTAAAAGAATATTAATAATTTGAAATCCTTGACAAATACCAAAAATAGGAATTTTTAATTCAATAGATTTTTTTAATATATAATTTGCTTTTTGTTCCCAATATTCATTAATTTTTACTAATCTATCTCCTCCAGGAAATAAAACTCCATTTATTTGATTTAAAAGAATATCAATTTCCTTATTAGAATACCATTGATGAATTGCTACTATTTCAGCTCCAAAAGATTCAAAATAATAAACATAAGAACCTGGTATAAATGATCCATTATGAAATTTATAATCATTTTGAGGATAAGAATTTCCATATATTCCTATTATTGGTTTTTTATTTTTTATTTGTTTTATTATTAAACATAAAATTATGAATATATTATACATTTGATTTTTTCAAAAAAAAATATTATTTAGTGAAAACATTTAATTATTGAATGAAATTATATTTATTATAAAAAAATTATATTTATTTTTCCTAATAATTAAATGTAAATAATTAATTTAAAAAATTTTTCATAAACAAAAAATTTAAAATTTTCAATATTTTTAAATATTTTAAATTTATGAAATTTTATTCACAATTATTTAAATTTCCCTATTATTTTTTAATCAACTTAAAAAATAATTTATTTATCTGTAAAAGCAGCAATAGTAGTCCAAACAGTTAAAGAATCATTTAAAGTAGGATACATTTTTTCTGAGAAATTTTTTAAATTCTTTAAATACATTTCCGCATATTTTTTAATTAATTTTTTTAATTCATCAATATTACATTTATTAGCATAACCTAATTGTTTTTTTAAATTTTCTAAAGATAAAGTTTCTTTAGTACACATTTTAGAACAAGCATAAGATTTATCTCTTAATAATAAAACTCTATCTATTTTATCAATATCTTCTGTAATTTCCCATTTAGTCATATCCATTTGAGTCCATAATTTTTCTTTTTTACTTTGTAATCTTTGATTTTCGGCAGTAAATTTATTTTTAATTTCTTCTCTTTTAACAATTAATTCTTCATATGAAGCACCTTCCATTCTAATATATTTAAAAAAATCTTTTATATAATTCTTCATTATTTCATTTTGATTATATAATATTCTTTTCCAATTTTTATAAAAAATACCTAATTCTTCATAACTTTTAGTTACTTCTTCTTTCATTTGAACTCTATTATTAAGTAATTGTAATAATTCAAAATCTTTTTTAATATCATCTAAATGAGTTAAAGCAACATTCATTTTTTTATAATAATACTTTAAATTATTATTTAACCTTCCTAATAATTGGCTTTGTAATTTGAAATAATTATTAATATTTAAATAATATTTTTCATTTTGATCATCATCACAACTAATAAGTAATTTACCATCAATAGTTTTAACATCATCAACATATTGAGAAGGAATATAAGAAGTTAATTCTTTCATTTTACTTTCAAATTGCATTCTATCAAAAATAGATAAAAAAGAAACTAAAGGTTCACTTGCTTTAAAAGTTTCTGAAGTAATTAAATTACATAAAAATTCATTTAAAAAGTGCATTCTTTTTTCAACAAAATCTGCTTGAAATCTTCTTGAACCATATCTTTTTCCTGGTAAAGGAGGAATAAAAAATCTTGGAAAATGATTACATAAAGTTTGTCTTAACCATAAAAAATCTGAATATCTTCTTCTTACAGTCCATGATAAATTTTCATTTATTTCTGTTATTATTTCATATGTTATATAATTTGATGTAAAAAAATTTGTTTCTACTGCTTTTGGATTTTGAACTATTACTTTTATTTCTTTAAAATTTAATATACTTTTTTCCATTTCTCTACATTTTATTTCTTTTGTATATGGAGATAAATTTGTTTTTTGAGTTCTTATTTGTTCCATATTTAAATTTAAATTTTCTGCTTCTTTAACATTTTGATTTATTTCTTCTTCTTTTTTATTTTGAAGTTCTTTTTGTTGATTTTGTTCTATTATAAAGTCATTTATTGTTTTTTGTAATTCTTCCATTGTCCAATTTGTTAAGTCATCTCCATTATCTGGTTTTTGACTCATACAATATGAAAAAAATAAATTTTTATCATAATTTTGATCTATTATTTTTGATTTTATTAAATTTTGCTTTTCTACTATATCTTTGTTCACTTGTAAAGAATCTGATAATGACATTTTTTTTATATTATATTTCTGTGTTGTAGAAATTAAATTATAATATTTGAAATTATTTAAAATATTTTTATCTTAAATAGAACAATGGAAGAAAGTAAAATTTTAAATGAAGTTTATTTAAAAAGAAAAAAACAAGGATTAAGTAAAGAAAAATTAAGTCAAAGAGTTTATAATGAATTACTTCAAAAGAAAAAAAGAAGAGAAAATACACATCAATATATAAGTGCTCAGTCTTTAGTAAAAAATAATAGAGAAAGACAAAAAAGTTATGCTTCATATAAACATAAATTAAGAATAACTAATAAATTAATTGATCAACAATATGATTCTTCATATGAACATAAACCTATTATTATAATTAGAATATGTGGTTTATGGTCAAGAATACCAAAAGAAATTCAATTAATTTTAACAAAATTAAATTTAAATGAAATGTTTAATGCCATAATATTATTTTATAATAAAGAAAATTTCAAAATGATAAAATTAATTGAAAGTTATATAACTTGGGGATATATAAAGAAAAATAAAATAGAACAACTTTTAAGAAAAAGAGGAAGTGTAATAATTGGAAGTAATGAACCAAATTTATTAGAAAATATTCAAATTGAAAATTCTTTAGGAAAATATGGTATAATATGTTTAGAAGATATTATTCATGAATTAACTTATGAAACAAAAAATGCTCCTTTTATTCTTCATTTTTTAGGTTATTTTAAATTATCTAAAAATGATGAAGGATTTGATAAAGTTAATATTCCTTTTAATAAAGGAGGAAATCAAGGATTTAGAGGAGAAAAAATAAATTCTTTACTTAAATTAATGATTTAGATAATTTGAATAAAAAAAAAACATTTAAAATTTTTTTATATTTTTATTTTTTTAATTCACTTTTTAAAATTAATATTTCAAAATAATGAAAGTTCGAAAATTTATTCTTTTGAAAGTAATTAAACAGAAAGAATTATTTGTATTATATGCCAAAGTTTCTTTTGATGTTGATGAATGGGATATTAAAAAATAAAAATTTGATTATGAAACTTTACTAATAATGAAAACAAATAAAGTTCAATATACAAATGAAATTCCTACTTTATTTTATTTAGGAAAGAAATATAATTAGGAAAAACTAAAGAAGATGAATATTTAATTTGTAGTTTATTATATGCTGTAATGATTTAAAAGAAAAAAATTTACATTCTTTTTACCTCAATCAAAAGAAGAGTATGAAAATCAACAAATAAATATATTAAATGAAACGTTTCCTTTTTAATAAAACAATTTGAAAACTTTTTAACTTGAAAAAAAAATTTTTTTTAGGAGATAATTATTTCTTTAATTTTTTAAGCATCCTTGAAGAATAAAAATATTAGACCAAATTTTAAAATATAATGCTCAAATATTGATAATTTAATCATCTCTTTATCATAAAATAAATAAAAAGAATAGTTTTCAAAATATTTTTAAATAAATTCTCCCGTTTTATCAAAATTAACAAAAATATTTCAAAAGAAAGAAAATTCATTTTCTTAAAATAAATTCTTAAAATATAAAAAATCGAGTTTTAAAGGCAAAATTTAATAACTTCAGTAAAAGCAGCATCAGGTAAAGCACAAGTTTTTAATAAATATTTTTGGGATTCATTTAAATTATCAAATTGATCCATCCATTCTTTTCTAAAAGCTTCATCTTTTTTTAATTTATATCTTAATTCAAAATATCCAAAACACATTTTTCTCATATAATAATCTCTTTCAACATAACCAACACCAATAGCTTCTAAATATTTATTGTAATTTCCATAAACACTAATAATAATATTATTTCCTTTATTTAAAGGAACAGTTTTTGGATCTCCTTTTTCACTACCAACAGTTATTTTTTTTCCTTTATTTGTCTCAAAAATTACTTGAGTAATTTCAGTGTCAAATCTAACATGAAATTTAGTTAAATATTCACTTGGTCCAATTTCAAAATCTTCTACTTTTTCAAATCCATCTCCTCTTTTTTCTCCTGTGTCAATAATTTGTCCTGTTGTTAAATCTTTATAAAAAGTTTGAATTCCATAAACTATATCAGAACCATCTTTTTTTCCAGACCATATTTTTAATTTCACTATTTTATAAAATAGAAATTTATCTTTTAATTTGTCTTCTAAATCATCAAATGCATTTGTTTCTTGATATACCCAACCATATTTTCCTCCGTAATTAAATCCTTCCGGAACTTCTGGTACAGCCATTATAGTTTAATTATAATTTAAGATTTATAAATAATAAATAAATTTTTTTTTTATTTTTTTCCTATCCTTAATATTCTTTTATTTTTTATTAATTTATTGTTATATCATGTGAAATAGTTAAATTTAGTTATTATTTTTGTTTATTAATTTTAGTTTTTTATCACACCCTTATTTATAATTTATAAATATTTATAAAATAAACCCTCATTTAAGTTTTTTTATCATTTTCTAAGAAAAAATTCGTCTCTAAATATTTTTGCATTATTAGGTAAATTACTACATAAAGCATCAACTCCATAATCAATTAAATTTCGATAAATTCCATTATTTTCTATATCTTTCATTCCAAACCAACACATAATTTTCATTCCATTTAAATGAGCATTTGAACATATTTGTTTATTTATATCTTCATGATATAAATTGAGAGTATTATTAGGAGCATTAAATTTAAAATTATTTATACCATTTTTATCCCCTGAATCAAATAAAAACCCAAATTCGATTTTTTGAGCATGTTGTTCATTATATTTTTTAATACAATCCCAATAATATTCATGTTTAAAAGATGAAATTTGAATTTGATTTTGCATATTATATTCTTCAACAAGTTTAATAACTTTATTAAAAGTTTCTTTAATTTGAAAATCTTTAATTTCGACATTAATAAAAATTTTATTTTTACATAATTGAAAAACTTCTTCTAAAGTAGGAATTTCTAAATTACCTTTAATAGTTTTAAAAGATTTTAATTCATTTAAATTGAAATTATTAACAATACCATTATTATTTAAAGTAGTTTGAATTTCTCCATCATCTCCACCATGAATAACAACAGGAATTTTATCTTTTGATAACCAAACATCAAGTTCAATTCCATCTAAATTATATTTGATTGCTTTTTTAAATGATTCTAATGTATTTTCTGGTAATTCTCTATTTACTCCTCTATGACCTTCTATATATAAATAATTTTTATTTTTAAAAATTTCGAAAGAATGTCTTTTTATTTTTAACTCCATTCTTTTTTTTTATTATTTGATTTTTTATAAAATTATATTTTATAATTTTTTTTTTTTTATAATATTAAATTTTATTTATTATAAATGAATTATAATATATTTTCCTTTTAATCATCTTTTTCTCCATTTTGGTCTTTTTTCTTTAATATTTTTTTTAGTATTTCTAATATACTTTTATATAACGAATTCATATTATTAATGATTAAAGTTGATTTTTTTTTTAAAATATTTCCAATATTAGGATCTTTTAATTTAATTTCTTCAATAAAAGAATATAATTTATCAGGATGCCATCTTAATATTAATTGTCTATAAGCATTTTTCCATTTTTTCATTTCTAATTTAGGATTTTGAATATTATCATCAATATTAAAACTTAAATATTCAGTATTATTTTTTTTTTTGCTAGTAGCAATAGAATTTAAAGAAACAAAATTTAAAACATTAGGATATAATTTTAAATAAGAACTAACTAAAACATCTTGATCATTAGGAGGAATTAAATATTTTTCAAGTTCACTAAAACTAACACTTAAAGAATTAATATTACTCCAAATTTCTTCATGTTTTCTCCATTCTAAAGGAGAAATTAAAGTAATTTTTAAAAAGTTTAAAGTATTTGGTTTTATATCATTTAATATATCATTAGTAAAATTAGTATCTTTTTCTCCTCCTCTAAAACCTCTTTTTGAACTATAAAAATTTTGACGTGTACTTCTCATATGATTATTCATAAAATCTTTTCCTATATTAAAAAAGTGATTATTTTGTTTTGCTTCTGCTGCTCTTTTATTATTTTCTATAACTTTATTTATAAAAGAATCAAAATTAAATGGATTTTGAGGTTTTTTACTATTAAAAAAATTACTTGATGTTTTATATTTTGTGTCATTTTTATTATTATTATTTTTATCTTGATTATTATATTTTTTATCATATTTTTCCTCAAAAGATTCATTTAAATTTAATTCAAATATTGTTGTTAGTTTTTCTAAAGATTTTGTTTTTTTTAAATTTATATTTTTTTTTAATTTTTCTCTTCCTTTTGGTGTTACTAAACCTTCTAATCCTCTTTTTAATAATATATCTTTTTTTTTCTTTTTCTTTTTTAAAATATTATTTTGACTTACATTACTTTCTTTATTTCCAATATATCTTCTATGATGAATATCAAATTCTTTTATTAATATTTTTATTAAATTATTTTCTTTTGCAATTATTGATGTTTTCATTGGTATATTTTTTTTTAAATTATAACTTTCAGAAAGTAAAATAGGTTTATTTAAAATTTCTGTTCTATTTTTATTTGGACTTTGAATATTTATTTTTGAATTTTCTTCTTCTTTATCTACTCTTTCACTATGAATTCTTGGTTGAGATTTTCTTCTAAAATTATTTGTATATGTTTTTCCATTATTATCTCTTAAAGAATCACTTTGTTTTTTATAAAAATTTATTCCAGTTCTTGGCATTTTTTTTCTTTTTTCTTTTTCTTGCATAATATATTTTTGTTGTAATCTTTCTAAAATTAATTGATTTTGACCTTTTTTTAATTTTTCTTCTGGTCTTTTCAAATTATGTGAATTCTAAAAAATTAAAATTTAAAAATAATTACTTGACTATATAATTGATTTATTTCTGGGAAATAATTTCCATAATGATAATAATTACCTTGTTGATATCCTTTAAATTGGTTTAATTTAGATTGATCATTTATTGCCATTAAATTTGAATTTGGTCTTGAACTTTTGTTATGAAACTGATTTTTTGAAATAATTTCTGGTCCACTATGATTATTAATTATATAAAATTGAGTCATTGTATTATAATTATTGAATTGATTTGGATATTGATAATTTAATTTTAATGGATTATTATTCATTTGATATACACTTTGCTTTGGTAATGAATAACCTGTAAATCTATTGTTATAATATTTATTCATTTATTTAATTTATTTATTATAAATGGAAAATAAAAATTTTATTCATTTTTTTATTAATAATAATTTTCTAATTAAAAAATGAGTATTAGAGGAAATTCTGAAAAATTAGGAGTATTAATTAATACTTTAAAAGTACCTTTTAAATTTGGTAAAAAAGGATCTAAAATTATAGGAAAAGAAATATTAAAAAAAGTTAGAAATATTAAAGAAGGAATACACTTAAAACATCTTCCATTTAAAAAAATAGAAAAAATAAAATTAAATGAAGAAATATTACAATTAATAATAATTACAGATAAAAGATTATGTGTTTTACTCAATAATCATAAATCATATATATATAATTATAATATGAAACAAATAGATATAAATATTAATATAAGATCTAGTAAAATTTTTGCCTTACCAAATAATAAAATTCTTCTTGAACAAATTGATAATCCAAATTTAGAAATCTATCAAATTGAAAATAATACTTATAAATTAAGTCAAGAAATTAATAGATTTATTTCTTATAATTCAATTATTCAATTTTTTTCTCAAAATAATTTATATATCAATGAATGTAGTCCAGAATCAAATGGTTTTGTTTCAGTTTATAAAAATTTAAATAACCATTATGAGATTCAAACAAATATATATTTTAAAATGTATAATGAATATAGTAAAATTGTAAATATACTAGAATTCGAAGAAAAAAATATTTTAGCAATACAAGAATATTATTCATTAGTTAATTTTTATCATCTTCATACATTTAAATATATTTCAAAAATAGATTTTAGTTATATTCAAAATTTAATAACTCAAAATTCATTAGGTTCATGTTGTAAATTATCAGAAGATAAAATATTAATCCCATCTTTTGAAGGATATATATTAATAGGAGATTTAAATTATTTTCTCCCTATTGATACAATAAAAGTAAATAAGAGTAGATCTATAAGTAAAATATATAAATTTTCAAATGGAAAATATTATTCGATTGAACAATATAATCAAGAAGAAAATGTTGGTTTTGAAAGACCATTTGTTCTTCAATGGGAATATGATGATGATAAATTTAAAATAATTGGTAGTTTACATTTTAATATAACTCATATTAAACCAATATCAAATTTTGTAGAATTAAACAATGGAAATATAGCATTAACATTTTTAGGTAAAAAAGCAATAAGAATATATTCCCTAAAAGAAAAATAAAACAAACATTATAAATAAATAAAATAAATAACTAAAAATAAAAAAAAAAAAAATAGAAAAAAAAACAATAAACAAAAATTTAAATTTACTTTTTTTTAAAAAAAATAATTTACTTCTTTTTCTTTTTGGCTTTTTTAGCAGCTCTTTCTTCTTCTAATTTTCTAAGAGCTTCTTCTTCTTCTTTTCTAAAAGGAACTTCTTTAGCAAATCTAGCTAATTGTTCTTTAGTTTGTTTAACAAAATCATCATTTAAACCAAGATCTTTAGCCATACCAACATATTTTTTCATATCAGCAACTTTTTCAATTAATACATTTAAATCAGTTGCCCATTCAGGAACAATAAAAGGAGGTTCTTTCTTCTTTTTCTTTTTTTTTTTCGGTGGAGGAGCAGCTTGTTTTTCTATAATAAATATTATATAAAATATATTATAATTTTACTTTTTTTTGGATCTACTTCTTCAACAACTGGATATTCTCTTATTGGATATTCTAAAAATTTTTTTAATATATCATTTGCATCTAAATTTAATCTTATTTTCTCAGATAAATCTGAACCTTTATCACAATATACATCTGCTACTTTAAATTCTTTTGCTTTTTCTAATTTTTCATTTAAATTATCCAAATTTTCTTGACTTGCCATATCTATTGTTATATTTGCTAATAATTGTCTTAAATCTTTTTCTGCTAATAATCTATTTTTTTCATTATATGCTCGTTCTATTATTCTTCCATCTAATTGAACTTTATTTTCATCTGCACTTCTTACCATTTCATCTAATTCATATACACTTTTTATTATTGTTTTATGATTTTCTACAACTTTTAATGAATCTAATAATTCTGTAATTGCTTTTTCTCTTGTTAATCTATCTTGATTTTCTCTTGCTGATTTTTTTAAATGTAAATCTATTTTATAATTTTTACTAATTTCATATTGATTATTTAAAGTTTCTAAATTATTAGAATCAATAGCATTTTGTAAATCATTTTCAGCTTTAACAATTTCATCATAACAATTTTTACATCTACAATCTCTAATATCTTTTTCAATAGCATCTTCAGTAGGAAAATAATATCCAATAACACAGCAATCTTTACAAATAATATCATCTTTAATAGAGCAAATATATCTTTTATTATTAAAATCAAAAATTTTATTACAAATACCACAAATTCTCGTAGTTAAAGTTTTATCAATTAATTGTTCAATATCTTTATTACTAGTTAAATCAAGAGCAGTATGTGATCTAGTATTTTTTAATTCTAAATCAATTCCTAATCCCATAAATAATTTAAAAGTATTTAAATGATTTCCAGCAGAAGCTTGATGTAATGCATTATTTCCATAAGAATCAACACTTAAAGGATCACAACCCATTTTTAATAATATTGAACTTATTACATCAAATCCTTTATATGCACTCCAATGTAAAGGTGTATATTTACCATTATCAGCTGGATTTAAAGGTTTTTTAAAAGCTTCATCAAATTCACTTTGTTGAAGAGATATGTTTTGTTCTTTTTTTTCATCTTTTTTTTTATCTTTATTATTCTTTTCTATTTCTAATTCTCTTGCATATAATATTTTTACTATTTCTGGATGATCATTTACAACTGCCCATTGAAGTGCTGTCCATTTATTATCATCTGGCTCTAATATATCTAATATTTCATCATCTATTACTTTGTTTAATAAATTCATATCTCCTCTTTTACATGCATCAAAATAACGATCTTTTATCTTCTTCTTACGATCTTCTAATGATCCTATATCTGCATCGTCTAAATCATCTATATTTTCTTGAGGCTTCTTTTTATCCATTTTTTTTATGGTTTTTTATTATTTTAGATTGAATTAGTTATATTTTTAATAATTAATTCTTTTTTGTTTATATTTTTTTTTATAATTTTTTATATAAATTTTTTTTTATTATTTTTTCTGTTATTGAGTTTTATTTTTTTTTTTCAATGATTTTGGTTAAAACTTTGATTTGGGGTTTTTATGTTATTATTGAATATAATTGGAGTAACTCTTCTCATATTTGTTCTTATATTTGTAACTGATGTTGATTTATTTAAATTATTTAAATTATTAGGAATATTTCTATTTGTCCATAATTCATTTATATAAGGAGTATAAGTTTGTCTTTGACTTCTAAAATTATATTGTTGAAGATTTGTTTTATTTATATTATTATAAGATTGACTTATAGACATTTGTTTTTCATTTTCATTTCTTCCTGTATAATTACCTCCATTTTCAAGCATAGAATATCTTAAATTATTTTGCTCTATTTTAATTGGACCTTCAGTTTGATTTCTTTTATGTGTTTGTATCATATTAAAATCAACTCCCTCTTTTAATATTCTAATTTCATCTTCTAATTTAGAAATTTTAGTTAAAGTTTCACTTTCTTCTTTTTTTAATTTTTCTGTTTCTATTCTTTGTTCTACAATTTTATCTTCTAATTTTTTTCTATAATAATTTCTATCTTCACCAATATATTTTAATTTTTCTTTTTCTTTTATTGCTTCTTGTTTTGAAAAAGCAATATCATTTATTGCTTTTTCAGGCATTGCAGAAATAACATCATCAATAGTTTCATTATTTAATTTAGATTTATCTTTTTGAATATTTATTTCATTTATCATTTTTTCTATTTTATTTAAGTAATTTTTAGGCATTGTTTTTATATTATTTGATTTTGTTTTTTCTTTTGATAATAAATCTAAAATATTATTTGCTTCTTTTATTCTATCCATTAATGATTCCATTCTTGTTTTTCCAGAAAGTAAAAAAGATCTATTAAAAGATTGACTTAAAGAAACTGACATTTTTTTTATACAGAAAAAATGTCTTGAGTAAAAATAAAAAATGTTATTATAAAAAAATTAAAATTAATATAAATTCTATTTATAATAAAAATGTTTATATTTAAAATTTAAATCAGGAATATTAATTATTATAAAATAATAATGGAAGAAACAACAAAAATATGTGATAATTGGTAAGAAATATTACATAATAAAAATAGTGGAGAAAAAATTCCAGAGTCAAAATATATTTTACATATAAGATTTTGTTCAATGAATGTAAAAAGATGTGAAATATGTAAAGAGGTAATTACATTAATTGATGAAGAGTATCATATGAAAGAAAAACATACTGAGAAAAAATGTGAATTATGTAATAAAAAATTTAAACCAGAATTATTTGAAGAACATAAAAAAAATTGTGATTGTAGATTAGTTGAATGTCAATATTGTGAATTAAAAGTACAATTTAAAGATTTAAAAGATCATGAATATTTATGTGGAAGTAAAACTAGAAAATGTGTTAATTGTGGTAAATTAATTCCTTTAAAAGATTTTAATGAACATATGACTGAAGGTTGTTATGATATTATTATTCATGATGAAAATGAAGATATTATTTTTAAATCTAAATTTAATGATGTTGTTGAACCAAAAGATGAAGAAGAAAAAAAAGAAAAAAATAGAAGAAGAGAATATGAAGAAATTCAACGAAGAAATCAAAGAGAAATGGAAGAAAGAGAAAGAAGACATAAAGAACATAGAGAAAGACAAGAAAGAGAATTAAGAGAACAAAAAGAAAAAAGAGAAAAAGAAAAAAAAGAAAAAGAAAAAAGAGAAAAAGAAAAAAGAGAAAAAGAAAAAAGAGAAAATGAAGAAAGAAGACTTCAAATTAATAATATTAATCATAATCATAATTATATTAGTAATGATAATAATCATAATCATATTATTAATAATAATTATAGTAAAAATAATTATAATCAAGTAAGACCTTCTACTAATAATTATCATAATATAAAGAAAGAAAAAATTATAAATAATGATGTTAATTATAATAATTTTTATAATTATAATAATGAGAGACCTTCTAGTAAAAAAAATACTGAGAAAGAAAAAGAAATTATGAGAAATTATCAAAAAGAAAATGATTATAATGAATTAAAAAAAAAATATTTCAATTATCATCATTATGAAAATCCTTCATCAAAATATTCAAATGAAAATAAATATAATAATAATAAATATAATTATAAAGATATTCTAGATAATGAATATAATAATAAATATATGAAAAATAAAATAAAACAACCATTCGAAAAAAATATTTTTGAAGATGATTTAAATTATAATTATAATCATAATAAATATTATAATAATAATGATTTTTTAAAACAAATAGAGAGCAAAAAAAAATCAATAAGCCAAATAAAAAGTAGTCAATATAAAGAAAGAATATATGAAAGACCAACTACAAATAACAATAAAAACAATTTTCAAAAAAGAAAAGAGGGTTTAATTCCAAAATATCCAAAAAATAATTATAATAACCATAAAGAAAATATTCAAATTCCAGAAAGAGATATTGGTCTTGATATAAATAATAATTGTAAAATAAATTCCAAAAAAATCGAAAATCCTACAAATCATAATCAAATAAATTTAAATAATAAAAATAATCATCATCAAAAACATAATCAAGAAATTCCTCAATTAGAACCAATTCCAAAACATAATTTTGATTTGGGTAAATTTAACGGAGATTATTTACCTGATGATATTCTTGATTTTGATAGTAATTATAATAGAGGAAATCAAATTTTAATTGAACAACAAATGATAAATGAAGCTATTCAACGTTCTCTTCTTCAAAAATAATTTATTATTTTTTATACTCTATTTTAAATTTTAAATTTATTTTTGTGTAAATTTTTTTTTTGAAATTAATTAAAAAACTATAATTAAAAATAAATATATCATTTTTTTTCTTTTGAATGACTTTTTTTTGATAAACTTCTTTTTTTACTTTTTTTATGTAAATTATTATTATCTCCTCTTAAAAAATTAGCAAAATTTATTGGTTCAATATATTCATTTGGATTTTCTTCGTTAACACTTTTATTATTTTCTTTACTATTTTTTCTACTGTGATTTGAACTTTTTTTATTTTTATTACCACTTAAATTTAACATACTATTATTATTTTTAAAATTATTATTTCTTTGTTTTCTAATATTTCTATCTGTATTAACTAAATCAGTTATTATTTTGACTTCTTTTTCTAAAGAATCAAAATCTATTTCATTATTATTTAATTTTTTAAGAAAAATATTATAATGTCCTCCGCCATATTTATTTCCTAAATAAACTTTATATGATTCTTCTGTATTTATTTTAGATATTAAATTTTTAATTTTATTTTCTTTTTCTACTTTTTTTATTTTATTTTGAAAAACTTCTCTTTTACTTCCAATAGTTAATTCATCATTTATATTGTTTTTTTCTTCTTGATATAAATTTGTATTTATATTACTTGTTGTATTATTAATTTTAGTATCATTATTTCCTTTACTAATTATTTGTCTTAAACTTTGTCTAATTGGAATTTTTATATGTTCAATTTCTGGTTCTGGTTCATTTGTATAATTTAATAATAAGTTAGAAGATATTGATTTAACTTTTTTATTTTCATTATTTTTTGGTTTAATTGAGGATATTGAAATATTATTAAAATCATTTCTATTATTTATATTATCATCTTGCATTATATCTGAAATGTCTGCTTCTGGAATTAATCTATCTTCTTCTTTTAAAATATTATTGTTTTTTTCTTTTGTTAAATTATTATTATTTGGATTAGTCATCAAACTTAATTCACTTTCATTATTATTATTATTCATTTTTGATGCTAATTTTGAATAATCAAAATTTAATTTTGTCTCATTAAGAATTATATTATTTATTAAATCACTAGTTTTATTTATATTATCACTTATTTCTTCTATTTCTCTTTTAACTTCTTCTTTCTCATTTTTTGGAATAATATTTTTTCTATTACTACTACTACTATAAGTATTATTTATATTAGATATATTTAATTGAGAATTTTCAATTTTTGAATCAAGAATTGTTCTATTTATCAATTTTCCTTCTTTATTTTCTTTTAAATTACATAATTCAGCTTGAAGTGTTAAAATGGCTTGTAATGATTGAGAAACTGTAATTTCAAATTCATCAGAAAAATCGATTAATTTTAATCTATGTATTTTTATTATTTGTTCTTTTTCATCATTTAATTTATAATCTTTCCTAAAATTAGAAATAATTTCCTTTTTTGATTTAATTCCATCATATAAACTTTGAATAACATCTTCAATAGGTTTATTAACTAAACTCATTAAAAAAATTAAAAAAAATCAAAAATAAAAAAAAATTTAAATGAATTTAAAATTTAAAAAAACAAATTAAAAAAAAAATATACAATAAAAAAAGATTAATTAAAAAAAAATAAAAAAAAACTATACAAAAAAAAAAAATAAATAATAAAAACAAAAGGCAAAAAAATATATATATTAATTAAAAAACAAAACAACAATAGTAATATCATCACAAATATCATCTTCTAAAAACCATCTTTTTCTACTTTCTTGAAATAATTTTTGAACAGCACCTTTAGAATCATTATTTAAATAAAAATCTTTAACAATATTAGTAACTTCATCTTCATTAATAAATTCCCATAAACCATCAGAAGCAACAACAATAAATTTATCATCATTTTTTAAATAAAATTCTCTAACATCACATTCATCAATAACTCCAACTGAATGTGCAATTTCATCACCAAAACTTCTACTCATTGCTAAGCCTGGAAAATTATTATTTTCACACCAAACTCTCATTGGTCCTATTAAATTACCATTTAAATCTATAAATGGAAATACTCTTCCTTTATTTTTTTCTATTCTTATTTTTTCTTCTGGTAAATTTGGTTTATGATCTTTTGATAATGGAATATATGTAAAATTTATATTATTTTCACTTTTACATAATATTGCTCTACTATCTCCTAAATTTGAAGTTATTATTGATTCATTTGTTATTAATAATGTTATACATGTACTTCCTGAAAATTTTGTATCTATTTGTGATTCTGTTAATAATTTATTTATTTCTTTAAATGTTTGTTGAAATATATTTTTCTTCATTTGAAATGGAATTTCATCTATTGATATTTCTGGAAAATTTATTGATAAATTTAATTGAAGTTTCTCAGGAAGTGTTGTTATTATATATAATGATACTTCATGACCATATGTTCCATGTCCATCACATACTCCTATTAATTTTGTTGAAGGGAGAAAATTGTGTTTTATAAAAAAATTATCTTGGTTTATTTTTTTTATATTATTATTTGTGCTATATCCTTTTTCACATATTGAATTTATCTGAGTTATTTCTTTTATTATTTTATTTTGTAATTCTTTTTCTATATTTTTTATATGTTTATTTATATTATTTGTATATATTATTGCTTTATGAGGTGCTATTTTTGTTTTTGTTGATTGAATTATTCTAATTGGAGAATATATTTTTTCTTCATATTCATTTTCTATATATTCTTTTGAATTATTTATATTATTTGATTCATTTATTATTTGACTTTTATTTACTTTATTTTTGGAATTATTTAATTTTATTTTTGCTTTTTCTGCTTGGATTGTTTTTGATGAATTTAATTTAGTTTTTTTTTTCTTTATCAATGTTTGAAATTTTTTATCTATTATTGTTGATTTTGGTATTTTCATACTTTCACTTATTACATTATGATTTTTATTTTGTATTTTTTGACTATTTACTATTTTTGAATTTTCACTTGTTGAATTTGATGTACTTCTTATTGATTTTGTTATTTGTTTTATTAAAGGAGAAACATTATTATTATTATATCTTAAATTAGATAAATTTTCATTTTTATTTATTTCAATTTTGAAAGAGGAATTTAAATTTGAGTTGCTTTTATTTTTATTCAAATTAGGTGAAAAAGAATTTTTTTTTAAACTATTACTTTGTAATTTTTTCTCTTTTAAATCATATGTTAATGATAATATATCATTTTTATTTTTTGCAAAACTAGGATTTCTATTTTTTAAAATAAATGATTGATAATTCTTTTTTCCTAATGAGCCTAATGACTTATTTTCTATTTTATTTAAATTTATTTTTTTTAAAACACTAATCGGTTTTTTTGGTAAAATATTTTTTATTATATTTTTTTCAGGTAATTTTTTATTATTATTATTTAAAATTGAATTATCTAAAATACTATTATTAATACTAATATTGTTATTACTTATATTTAAGCTATTTTCAAATTTTTTAGGATTATTTGAAAACATTAATTTTTGTTTTTTATTTCCTCTTCCAGAAAATTGATGTTTTACTTTAACATGAATTAAACTTTTATTATTTCTATTACTATTTATATCATAATCTTCTTTTATATCATATGAACTTTTATTTTTATTATCTGGATAAAGTGATAAATCCATTTCTTCAGTATTATTTATTGATTTCTGTCTTGAATGAATATTACATTTAATTTTATTAGGTGTATTATTTTTATTTTTTGAAATAGATTTAAATAATTTTTCAGTGTCTAATGTAATTAAAAAATCGGGTTTAGAAGCTTCAAAAAATTGTCTTGATTTTAACCTTATTGGATTAATAATATAATTTTTTCTTGCATTGTTATTATCTGACATTTAAAATTTATTCAATCCAAAAATTAAATTTTGAAAAAAAAATAATTAAATATTCTCTAAATTTCCCAAAATAAAAGGCATAATTTATGGATGCTACTCAATTAGTTTTAACTTTAATTAAAGAACCAAAAATAAAACCATATTTAAATCCATTAATTTATTATGGTTTAAAGTTAATTTATAGTGCTGAATTTTCAAAAAGAACAAAATATTTTGGAAGAGCAATAAAAAAATTATTTGATGATTTAGGTAAAAATTTAAATGTTCAATTAGCAGCTTTTGATCAAAATTTAAATATGGAAAATACAATAATGTTTGATATGACTCTTAATAATGATGAAATAATTAATCCAGATAATATTAATAATGATGATTTAAATATTTCGGTTAATAAAGATTCTTATATTTCTATAAATAAATTAATGAAAACAAATTGGAAATGGTGTTTTGATCATTTATCTGATTATGATGATGAATATATTTTAGATAAAAATGAAGATTATATTTTATTAACATTAATTAAAGAATATATTTTTGGTAATGAAGTTCCAGAAAAATCAACTTTACTTCTTTGTTATAATATATTTGTTTCTTCTATTGAATTATTTTTTTGTTTTAAATTAGTTATGTCTTTTCCAAAATATTGTTTTCAAAAAAAAGAAGAAAAATATATGAATTCATATTTTAATGTAATAAAAAATAGAATAGAATTATTTTATGATGAATGGTGTAGTCAATATCCACAAAAATATAAAAATAATATTTTAATTAGAGAAATTATTGGTCCAAAAGAAATAAAACCAAAAGAATATAAAATTGAATTTTCATTATCTCAATTTACAATGAATGAACCTATTTTAAGTAGTAAATATATTTCATTTACTAAATTAATTAAAGAAGGTCCTTTTTGTTATGAAATTGAAGAAATTGCAAGACAAATTTGTATTATTGATCATGAAATACTTTCTTCACTTAATTATAATGATTTTACTCAATATATTACTAAAAAAAAATCACCTAAATCATTTGATAAATTTTTAATTAGAGAAAAACAATTACAATGTTATATCCTTTTTTTCATTATTATGCATAATAATTTAGAAAATAAAAAAAACATGGTTCAAAATTTTATTTCTTTAGCTCATTCTTTAAAAATATTTAATAATCAACAAACTTGTAATACAATAATTTCAGCTTTTAATATTGTTGGATTAACTAAAAAAAAATTATTATGGAAATTAATAGAAAAAAAATATAGAGATATTTATACTAATTTAGAAAAAGAATTAAATGATATTGAATTAGTAGATAATCCAATGTTAAAAGAAAGAAAAGATGATGGTTGTGTTCCTCATATAAGATATATTAAAAATTTAATGAATGATTTTCTTATTAATATGAAAGATTCTGGTGATGAAAATAATAGTACTATTTGTAAAGAATATAAAGATTTTATTATTTCTATGAATGATAATGCCAGGCAAAAATATAATTATTTTAAATTAAATCCATTATATGATTTTTTCCAATTTGGATTTCTTGAAATTTTCAAAGCTAAAAAATGGAATTTAAAACCAAAATTAGATTTTTCCCCTTATTTAGAAACTTTAGATAAATTAGATCAATTACTTAATTATTTAATTAAATCATTTCAAAGTGTTGATGTATAGATAAAAAATTAATTTAAAATTTTAATAAAAAACTAATATCATAATTATTAATCTTCATTTCCATCTTTTTTAAAACACGTAATATTAATATCTCCATTATTTATATTTAATGCTTCTTTAATTTCCTGTTTAATTTTAGTTTTATATTTAGCAATACTTTCATTAAATAGAGTACAATGAGGATTTCCAACATTTTCAATAGCAATATAACAACATAGCTGTGAATCCTTTGTTATTGTCTCATTTTTTGGATTACAATCATTAGGACTTGAAATTTTTTCATTATTTCCTTTTACACCACATTCATTCTTTTGAAAGGTATCATTGCTTGATTGAAAAAATATATTTTGTTTACCAAAAATTAATGCAAATAATAATAAGATATATGCAAATTTAAGCATTTTTATTTTTAATAAGTTTAAATTTTATTAAATAAAAAAATATAAAATATAATTACAAATAAAATTAATATAAAAAATTTCTATAAAAAATTAAATAAAATGGGAAATGAAGAATTAAAAAAAGAAAATACATTAGAAAAAGGAAATGAAGCTTCAACATTATATTATAAAAATGGTGAATATTATATAGGAAATACAGTGCAAAATACAAGAAATGGTTTTGGAACATATTATTATCAAAATGGAGATAAATATGAAGGAAATTGGTATGATAATATGAAACAAGGAAAAGGAACATTTTTTTATAATAAAACAGGAGAAATGTATGAAGGAAATTTTAATAATAATAAAAGAGAAGGAATAGGAGTTTTTTTTTATAAAAATGGAGATAGATATCAAGGAGATTGGAAAGATGATAAAAGACATGGAAAAGGTGTTTTATATTTAGCAACAGGAGGAAAATTTGTAGGACAATTTAAATATGATCAAAAACATGGTCCTGGAGAATTAATTGATAAAAATGGAGATATTTTATATGAAGAATGGGATAATGGGAAATTAATTAATCAAGGTAATAAAATGGGTTTTGAAGATAATGATAAAAAAATTAAAAATATTGATTATTTTAACGAATTTAATGCTAATAAATTCCAAAAATATTTAAATAATAAAACTCAAAAACAATATGAAAATAAAACTAATTTAATGAAATCTAAATATTTTTTCCTTGAAATTGTTAAAAAATTAAAAGGGAAAAATAATGATAAAATTGATAATATAAAAAATATACAAAATACTGCTAATATATTAGTTGAAAAACCTGATGTTGCAAAATGGACTAATGAAGATATTGTTGATTGGTTTAAAAAAATAGATTATGAAAAATATGTTGATAAACTTATTGAAAGTAATTTAGATGGAACAAAATTATTAAATTTAGATAATAATAGTATTATAAATATATTTGGAATAACTGATAAAAATGAAATATTAAATTTATCAAAAAATATTGAAATGTTAAAAAATGTAAGAATTAAAAAATATGAAAAAAATAATGAAGAAATAGAAGAAAATGCAAATTCAGAAGAAGATGATGATGAAAATTCTTTAAAGAAAAAATTTAAAATATCAATAGAAGATAAAATAAATACAATGCCATTAAAATCTGATGAAGGAAAAAAAAAAAAGAAAGATAATGATCATATATCAAATGTAAATTTACTTCAAGAATTAACAAAACAATCAAAATATTTTTATTCTTCAATAAATGTAAATGGATTAAGTTATTATATAGATTTTGATGAAATAAGTAATGTAAAAGAAAAAATAGGACAAGGTGGTTTTGGAGAAGTTTTTTTAGGTCGTTGGCAAGGAAAAAAAGTAGCAATAAAAACATTAACATTAAAAAATTTTAAAAATTTACATGCAGGAGATAGTTTACAAAAATTTATAAATGAAATTAATATATCTTCATCTTTAAGACATCCTAATATAGTTTTATATATGGGAGCTTCAGTAGATAAAGATAATTATTATATGATTACAGAATATATTCCAAGAGGAAGTTTATTTGATTTAATTCATACTGAAAAATATAAATTAAGTGATAGAATGAAAATAAAAATTGCATTTCAATTAGCTCAAGCTGTGAAATATTTACATAGTAGAAATATTGCTCATTGTGATTTAAAAAGTGGAAATATATTATTAGATGATGAATTAAATGTTAAATTAGGTGATTTTGGTTTAAGTAGATTTTTATCTAAAACTGGAGAAAGAGATAAAGGAAGAATTGGAACTCCTCATTGGATGGCTCCTGAAATTTTACTTGGAGGAAAATATGAATTTTATAGTGATGTTTTTAGTTATGGTATTATTCTTTGGGAATTATTAACTTATGAAATTCCTTATAATAATATTGATCCTAATGAAATTGTTAATTTGATTACTAAAGAAAAAAAAATCGTTAAAGTTCCTGAAAAAGGAAATTATGCTTTAAGGAAAATTACACAAAAATGTATTGAATATAATCCTTTGAAAAGACCAACTTTTAAAAATATTCTTTATTTATTAGCTAAATTAAGAAAAAATGATAAAGAATTTGATCAAAGTACAGAAGATATTTATGATTTTATAATGTAATTTAAATATTTTAATTATTTAATAAATATTTATTTATGTTATATTATATTTAATTATATTTCATAATTAATAATTTTTCAAAAAAACTTATAGTATAGAAAAATGTTCTAATTCTTGGACTTTATCTATGAAAGTATTATCCCATTCATTTGATATTTTGAAAAAAAAATTTTCAAGAATATTTTCCATTTTATATTTAATATCTTCAGGATGTTCTTTCATAGTGTCTGTTATTTTTTTACAAAAATGATAAATAGATTTTGAATATTTTTCTGGGAAATTATGTTTATTTAAAATATATATAAAAGTATCAATATTGGTATAAGTTATATCAGCAAGAGAAAAATAAATTTCTAAAATTGAATTATAAATATTAATTGCAGGGACAATAAATTTTAAAGTTAAATCATATTTTAAATCTTTATATTCAGGTATACTTCTAATAAAATCAGGATTAACTTCACAAATATAACAAAGAAAAGGATGAATTTGTTGTAAATTACAATTATATTGATTATTAATAAAAGAATCAAGATAATTTTCTTCTATTTTAGAAGAAATTTCATCAATTAATTTTTGAATTTCAGGTGAAACTTCACATTTAGTTAATTCACTTAATAATCTTTTTGAATAAAAAGAATAATTACTATCACTTGAATTACAAGTTTGATTTAAAAAACTTGAATTATCACTATTATCTATTGATATTATTGATTTACCATCTTTTTTATCATAATCTGTCATTTCTTTTAAATAAACTTCTTTTGATACTTCACTCATTTTTTGAATAACTGCCCAAACTTCTTGATGAAAATTTTCTCCATTTTTTTTTTCTTTTATTGCAAGAACCATATTTACAATTCTTTCTTTAGCTGTTAATAATTTTGTTAATAAATGCTTTTGAGGAGAATTATTTTGTGAATTTAGAAATATATTTTTATTATTATTATTATTATTTACTTCAAATAAATTATCTTTATTTAATACTTTAAAATTTTGTATTATTGAAGGATTATAAAAAAATTTTAAATATTGAATTTTTTCATATGAATTATTGCGAATTTCTCCTTGAAATGTTGTAAAAAATCCAAAAGCAATGTTTTTAAATTGCATTTCATCTTTAACTATTATTTGAAATTTTGATGTTAAAATTGCTAAATCTTGATTAAAAAATTGTTCAAAAGTAATATTTATATCATACCCAAAATAAGAATAATAATGTAGATAAAATAAAGAAAATAAAATAATTACTTTATCTTTTTCTAATGTTGCACAAGGAAAATCTAAATATAATCTTACAGTTTCCTTGTTTAATTCGATTAATTTTTTAAAAGCATTTTCTTTTATTGTTCTTACAAACTTAAAAATTTTAATAAAATCTTGAAGTTCGAAAGAAAATTTTGAAAAATAAAAAATATTTCTTTGTAAATCCATAATATCACATTTATCTCCTGTAATTGGAGCAATGTTCTCTTTAAAATATTTAGTTAAATTTTTTAATTTCTCTTTTAAAGAATACATTCTAATAATTTTTTATTAATATTTTTTTTTTGGAATTAAAAAAAATCCTTTTGAATATCCTTTTTTTTTTTTCTTTATATTAAATAAATTGCAAATTTAAAAAAGAATTATTAATAAATATGACGTAATCAATAATAAAATTAAATAATATTATAAAATTTCATCATCTTTAAAAATTAATTTTAATTAAATTTATAATTAATATAAAATTAATTATTATTCTTCATCATTTTGTTCGTTTTCTTTTGATGAAAGCATTGCTTTAGCCCATTTCATTTTTATTTCTTCTAATTCTTGTCCATAACTTGCTTGTAAATAATCTTCTTCTTCCTCTTCTTCTTCTTTTATATTTTCATCATCTTTTGACATTAAATTATTTAATTTTTTCTCAAAAGAATTTAATAAATCTTTTTTCTTATTTTTCTCATCTTCATTTATTTCTATCTCATTTAAAGGACTATCTTTTATTTTTTGAGAATTTTCAATAGTAAAATAATTATTTTCTTTATTATTATCTATTTTATCATTATTTATATTTTCATTTTCAATATTTTCTTTATTTAAATCTTCTGAATAAGTTATTTTTGGGATTTTCATTGCAGAAAAATCTTTTAAATTATCAAAATTAATTTCATCTTGATTATCAAGTCCAATTTTTACTTTTAACAAATTCATATTTTTATTAAAAACTTCTTTAATATTAGAAACACTATCAAGAAAAGGCATATTTAATAAATCATCATTTATTTCACTAGGATAATCTATTAATAAAGTAATTTCTTTATGAATATCATAAATAAAATTTTTTAATGCTGAAATTTCAAATAATAATTCTCTTAAAGAATCATTATATCCTCCTTTTAATGTTTCTACTAATTTTTCAGCTCCATTTACTTTTGATAACATATCACTTAAATTATTATTTTTTACATAATCTATCATTTCTGCACTATTTTGCAATTTTATTTTCATTGTATTTAATTTATTTATTGTTTCTGACATTTGAATTACTTTTTCTTCTAAACTTTTTTTTTCTAATAATATTTTATTTATTTTATTATTAAGATATATATTTTGATTTTTCAGAGAAATTGATTGTTTTTCAAAAACTTCTTTTTGTTTTGATAATTTAAAATCAAAATCTTTTTTATTTTTTGTATTATTTCTTAATTCATCATTTAAATTTCTTATTTCTTTTTCATATTTTGTAATTTGACTTTCAAGTGATTCACATTTTTTTGTTAAAGCATCATTTTGATATCTAAATTTTTGATAATCTTCACTATCATTTGCTCTTTTCATTATTATATATTCAAAAAATTGAAAAGTTTTTTCTTGTTCAGATGTATTTGGACTTAAAGTAATTTGTCCAATTTCAGGAAAACCAAAACTTTTTAATCTATTCATATATGATAATAAAATATCATTTGAATTTCCATTATTTGAAGTTATATTTTGAATATTATTATTTTTTGGGAGAGTTTTCTCTGTCTTTTTTATTGATGTTTTTGAAGTGTCATTTATATCATTTAAAAAATTTTCTGCTTCTTCAAATAATTTATCATTATTCATTTATACAATATTTAAAATTAATTAATATGATAAATAATTAAAAAATAATATATTATGGAAATGCTTTTGTTTATTCTATATTTTATAGTTATTCAATCTCAAGAAATATTTTTCAAAGAAAATTGTCTTCAAAATCCTATATTAAAGAATTTGGAAATATCAACAACTCTAGATGAAAATTCAAATAAATATAATATTAAAATATTTTCAAATTGCCAAATTTCGGAAAATTGGGAAATAAAAACTAAATCAATTCCATTATGTGAAAATAATAAAAGAGTATTTGAATCAAGATATAATCCAAGAAGACCAATAAGATTTTATTTTAAATCAAATCCTCTTTTAAATAAAAATGAAAAAATAACAATTCAATCAATCTCACTTTCATATCCTCAAAATATGGCAATTACAAATATTTCAAAAACTTCATTTTCATTATATCAAAATGATTATATTGATACATATATTCAATATGAATGTTTAAAAAAATCTAAAATATGGTATAAAGTATCATTAAATGTATTAATTGAAGGTTTTAAAAGTCCAATAACATTTGAATATTATAAAATATGTAATAGAGATTTTTCAGGTTCATTTGATTTATCTCATTTCTTAATATTAGTTTTAGTTTTTGGAATAATTTATATATCATTTATGCCAAATTTAAAAAGTGATATAGAACATTTAATAATAACAGAATTTCATGAAATAAGAAATCCAGAAAATTTATCAATTGTAATTATAGTTTTAATAATAATATTATCAACAATGTATTTTATAAATTGGTTACATGATTGGATTGTTATATGTTTAATATTTATTATTCCTTTAACAACTCAAATGGTAATTGAACCTCTTCATAAAGGTACTAATATAGAAAAACAATTATCAAATCAATATTCCTTAATTCCATATATTGGAAAAATTTCTTATGATTTTGCTGCTTGTTTAGGTATTGGAATTTTATTAATGTTATTATGGTTTATTTCTCATAATTGGTTAATTAATGATTTAGTTGTTATTTGTATTTGTATTGCTTCAATTAGAATTTTTAGATTTACTAATTCTAAATTTATTATATCAATTTATGTTTTAATTTTACTTTATGAAATTATTTGGGTTAATAATTATTCAAAAAAAGAAATTGAAAATAAATTAACTAATAATTCCCAATCTTCTGTTCCTTTAAGATTAATTTGTCCTGAATTAGTTTCAACTCCTTTTAAAAGATGTTTTGCAGTTCCAATTAGTGATATTATTTTACCAGGAATATTTTTAGCATATTCAAAAAAATTTGATGAACATTTTAAAATACAAAATTCAGAATTAACATATTTTAATATAGGATTATATAGTTTAGGAGGAGGATTGGTTTTAAATTTAATAATATATTATATTTATTCAAGACCAACTCCTTCATTTTTATATACTGGAATAATTATGCTTGGAGTTACTTTATATTATGCTTATTCAAATGGACATTTTGATGATTTTCTTTTTGGTTTTAAATCTACTGGTTTAAGACAAAATGCAGAAAAAAAAAATATTGCTTTAATTAGTCAAAGTTTACATAGTGAAAGTGAAAGTGAGGAATTTATTCTTAAAAAAGAAGAATTTATTCCTCCAAAAAATGAAGAAAATAAAATCGAAATGAGTGATTATACAAAAAAGGATTAAAATAATTTATTTATTTAAAATTAATATATCCTTAAAATTAAGTTATATAAATAAAATAAATAAGAAAAAAATATATATTTAATATTTGAATATTAATTTAATTTATTATATAAATAAAACATGGTTTCAAAGGAAGGAAATGTGGATAAGATAATAGAGAAATTATTATCAGTAAAGAAGTAAAATAAAATATATAAAAAAAAATATAGTAAATCAGGTAGTAAAGAGGTGAATTTAAGTGAAAACGAGATAAAATTTCTAATTACAAAATCAAAAGAAATTTTTATGAATCAACCAACATTTTTAGAATTAGAAAGTCCAATATCAGTTTGTGGAGATACACATGGTCAATATCCAGATTTACTTAAATTATTTGAAGCAGGAGGATTTCCTCCTGAAGCAAATTATTTATTTTTAGGAGATTATGTAGATAGAGGAAAATATTCTTTAGAAACAATATGTCTTCTTTTAGCTTATAAAATAAAATTTGAAGAAAATTTCTTTTTATTAAGAGGAAATCATGAATGTGCTTCAATAAATAGAATATATGGATTTTATGATGAATGTAAAAAAAGATATAATTTAAAAATATGGAAAGCATTTATTGATGTATTTAATTGTTTACCAATAGCAGCATCAATTGATGATAAAATATTATTAATGCATGGTGGATTAAGTCCAGAATTAAAAAATGTAGAACAATTAAAAAAAATAATGAGACCAACAGATGTTCCTGAAGAAGGATTATTATGTGATTTATTATGGAGTGATCCTGATATGAATTGTGATGGATGGGGACCTAATGATAGAGGAGTTTCTGTTGTTTTTAATGAAAATGTATTAAAAAAATTTTTAGAAAAAAATGATTTAGATCTTATTTGTAGAGCTCATCAAGTCGTTGAAGAAGGTTATGAATTTTTTGGTGATAGAGAATTAGTTACTGTCTTTTCTGCACCAAATTATTGTGGAGAATTTGATAATGCTGGTGCTATGATGGTTATTGATGAAAATCTTATGTGTAGTTTTAAAGTCATTAAAAGTAAAGGAGATGAATAAATTATCGGGATTATTGTTTTTTTTTTTTGTTCTTTTTTAGGTTATTTTTTTGGTTGTTTTTTGAATGTTTTTGAAAAATTTTTATTTTTTTTGTTTTTTGTTTTTTTATATTTGTTTTTTTAAGAAAAATGATTTATTAATATTGAAAAATGATATTATATTAAAAACATTTATTTTTTTTTTGTTTTACCTTTTTTTTATTTTTTTTTTTTTTAATTTTTTTAAATTCTGACGTTTATTCATTTTTTATTTTGGTTTATTGTATTAAAAAAAGAAAGAAGTTTTTATTAAATTATTTTAAATAAAAATAATAATTAAATGAATAAAAATAAAGAAAACAATATGAATTTTTAAAATAATATTGATTTAAAATAAAAGTTTATTCATTTTTTTTCTTAACATTAATTTTTTATAATATTTGAAATGCTTGTTTATTTAAGAGAATTAATATCCAAAAGTATATTAATGAATCATTCAAAATCTCCAGAAGAATATAATAAGATTATGATAAATCATTTAATAAATAGCGATTCAAATCATTTTGTATCATTATTTAAAGATTATCTTATATATGATGAAATGGCTGAATTTTTAAATAGATACTATAATAAAGAAGAAATAAAACAAAGATTAATATTAATTACAGATTATTATGCAAACTCATCGAGATTATTTCCAAATTATTCAAGATTAAAAGAGGGAAAATATATTTATAAAAATATTGAAAGAAAACAAAGGGTAATCGATTTAATTGAAGGAAATCAAAATAATAGATTTAAAAAAAATGAAAATATTATAATTTTCAATAGTGATATTTATAATAGTATATTAGCCGAAAATATAAATGATAAATCTAAAATGAAAGACCTATTTGGTTCAAATATTTTTGCAAACAAAAATAATAATGATTCTTTTAATTCTATTATAAATTTTACAAAATCTTTAACAGAAGTAGTCGAAAAAAAAAAAATTGTAAAAGAAAAAGAAAAAATATGTTTAAAAAATACTTCATATTCTCATAATAAAACAGAAATGACATCAACAATGACAAATACAAGAGAAATTATTAAAAAAGATAATAGAATAAATCTGAAAATTAAAGTTAATTTTAATGTAACAAAATTAATAAAACAAAATGTAAATCTTATAAATAAACTTAATAATTTGAAATTAAGTTATAAAATATTTCATAATAAGGAAAAGCCTTATAAATTGAATGAAACTAATCCAAAATCAACAAGAATATTTTCAAAATCTAAATTAAAACCAAAAAAAGAAAAAAATGTAATAAAACTTAATCAAAGTGATGGAAAAAATCTTTTTAAAAATTCTCAAGCAAAAAAGAAAATAATATTTCCTTTAAAACATTCATATCTTCAATCAATGCCAAATAGAATAATACCATATTCAAAAATAAAAAAAAATATGAAAAAATTTTGTTTAAAAGATATAAAAGAAATTATAAATAAAACATCAAGACAAAGAAATAGTTATTCAAAAGAAATTTTGAATAAAAAAATTTCAAATAATTTAAATAAAACAAATATTTCTGGAATTATAAGAACAAAATCTTTTTTTCCTTATAAAAATCTTAAAACTCAAAGAAGTTCTGTAACACATAATATATTAAATGATGGTTCTAATTTTCATTCAGAAAAACAAAATAGAAAATGTAAAACAAAAATAAATTAATTAAAATATAAAAATAAGAATTTATATTGTAAATTTCTTAATGTAAAATAATAAAACTTTAAAAATTTAATATTATGTCTTTTATTTAATATAAAACAAATTGAAAATATAAAAATAAAAATATAAATGTTATACTCAAATGAAAATAAATTTATTTCAAAAGCTCATAAATTTGTTTCAAATCAGAATATAATTCATTCAATTGATAATTTTTATCTTTTTTTCCAAAAGGTAAACTAAATTCAATTTTTTTCTTTTTAACTTTCTTAACTAAAGTAGATAAATCATCTTCAGTTTCATCATTAGTTTGAGGTTTAGAAGATTTATTTTTAAGGAAGTTTTTATCTTTTTTTCTACAAATAGGACATTTATATTTATATTTATTATCTTTAATAAGATGTGAAAGATGAGAAATACTTCCAAATTCTTCTTCACATTGAATATGTTCCCAATTTTTACAATAGTCACAAGCAATCCAACTTTTATGTTCATTAAATCCTTTTTTTCCTTTATATTCTCTATAAATTGTTCCACAATAATAACAAAATTGACCATTTTTATATGCTTGATAACATTGATTACATAAATTTAATATATGATTTTTTAAAGAAAATGCTTTTGTTTTATGAATTGATGAATTTTTATTAAAGGTTACTGGACATATTTTATTTTCACATTTATGGATTATATTATCTTTTTGATTATTTATATTGTTATTATTATTTATTGAATTTGAATTTTGATTTTGTTGATTTTGATTATTATGAGGAATTTTTTTTAAATTCATATGATGATTATTATTATATATTTTATCATTTTGTTCTGGATTATATTGTTTTAGAGAATTTAAATTTAATCCATTTTTTATTAATAAATCTGCAGAATTTACTAATAAATCAATATAATTATTATCTTTATTTTTTGGATTTTTTATGGTTGGATTTGGAGGATTTTTATTCTTATTATTATTATCATTTTCATTGTTACTATTTTTTAAAAACATAGAATCATGAACAAAACTTTTATAAGTTTGTTCGTTGAAATAACAAAAACCAATTTTTTCTTGATGTTTTTTTGCAATTTCTTCAGATGAAATAGAACTTCTATTTATAATAGGAAGATTCATAGTAAAATTACCATTCAAAGGTAACTTATTATTGTTTATGAATTTTTTATTTTGATTTTTTTGAATTAAATCAAAACCTGGTATTGTAGAAGCAAAAAATCTATGATTTAAATTTTGATTTCTTTCATTTTGATTTGATGAATTATTTAAATTAGAATGATTATATTTTTTGATAACACTAAAACTAACTTTCTGTTCTTTTATATTTCCTTTGTTTTCATTTGGAATATGTGATGAAAAAATAATTGGTTTTTGTTTAACTTCTTTATTTTGTTCTGTTAAATTAGTTTCAATAGGTTCTAAAAGTATTAAAATAATGTAATAATAATTACTTTGAATAAATGAAAGTTCCTTTTTTTCCTTTGTTCCTTTATTTACTAAATTTGAATTTTCATTTGGTTTTTGATTTAAATTACTTTCTTCACTGTTTTTTTCTTGATTTGAGTCATTTGGAATTATTTTATCATTTGACTTCATATTACTTTCATTTAATATTTCATTTTGAGATTGCATTTCTGGTGACTTATGTCCTTTTGTTTTTTTTTAATTATTAAATCATTAATTAAACTTTATTATTTATTTATTTGCATTATTTTGTTTATTGTTTTTATTATGTATTAATTATCAATAAAAAAAAAATAATAAAATTATAATTATATAAATAAAAAAAATAAATATTTATTTAATTACAATATTATTATTTTGAATAAATTATCAATTTAAAAAAAATAATTAAAAAATTTGATAGAGGAATAACTCAAAAAGAAAAAAAATCATTTTCAAAAAGAATAGGATAAAAATCAAAATTTAAAAATAATGGTGATTAATCAAAAAGATCAATGAATAATTTATATGTTATATTCTCAAAAAAATAGAGAAAAAAATGATAAGAAGGCTCTCAACCTTTATCTAATAAAAAAGTTATAAAAAGATGGAAGAAATTATCTCATTCAAAGAAAAAATATATCATATTCTATATGAGAAAAAAACTTAAATATGAAAAAGAATTAATAGAATAACAAAATATATGAAAAAAAATTATAATGATGATGATATAAGAAAAAAAATAAAAGATAATTATTTTAAATCAAAAAATATAATCTAGAATTTATAATATTATTATTTATAAAGAAGAATCATAAAAATATGAAAAAAATAAAAGACTTTTTAATCTTTTAAAAGACAATTATTAATATATATTATTATTTTAATTCATTGTTAATTAATATATAAAAATTATTCAATCTAATGAATTCAAACAATTCAGAAAGTGGAAAAAGATTTGAATATGGAGCTTATTTCAAATATGAAGATTTAAATAAAGAATTAATTAAATTGATTACAGTTCTTTCATCTGATAGAATTGGTGATAAAGGATTTTTTTACCCTAAACAAGAAAAGAAAAAATCTCATTTATTAATAAATATTGAAAGAAAACATTATAAAATCAATTCTAATAATTTATTCTATCATATTACAACAAAAAATTTGGATTTATTTTCTTTAAGAAAAACTAATCGATTCAATTCTTTCAAAAAAATTCACTCAGATATGAAATTATGTTTAAATTTACCTTCAATTTCTAATTCAAATATTAGAGATGAAAGTACAAGTAATTCCGAACCAAAAAGAAAAATTTATAAATTAAAAACTGAAAATAAAACTATAAATAGATATAAATTATTTCTAAATAATTCTCAAAATATTAATACTCAAACAGTAATGAAAAACAGTTTTAATAATTTAGATTTTTTAAAAAACAATTCTAAATATTTTGCACAGTTTTTTCATAATGAAAATGATTCTAGAAAAAAATTAGGATATTATAAGAAAAAAAAATTAAAAATAAAAAAAAAATCTAATTCTGTCATTAAATCTTTTGGTTGTTTATCTGAAAGAAATACTAATAAATTAAGATATAAAATTGGTATTTCTGATAGGAATTTTTGTTAATTATTATTGTAATTATACAATTTTATTAATATTATTTAATCACAATTTAATTTTCATTAATGTTTTTGGTATTAATTTATCTATTATTAGTATTTATATGTAAATCTATCTTTTAAAATTTTGTTAAATAACTATTTTAATTATAAATGAAACATAAAAAAAATAAATATTAAATAATTATTTTAATGATTAGTATACAAAGAAAAAAAATAATTAAAAAAAATGAAAAAAAAATACAAAAAATAAAAAATTCTAATTAAAAAATTTTTAAAAAAAAATAATTTTTGAAAAGAAAACTCCAAAACCCAAAAAAAAAAAATAAAAAAACAAAATCAAAAAGTAAAAAAAAAAGAATAGTAATTCTCTAATATAAAATAATTATTTCAAAAAAACCAAAGATAAATTATTTCCTAAAAATTTAAAACTCTTTCTGTAAAGTTTTCTTATTAGCAATAAGGCTTTTATGAATATGAGGAATGACTCCACCACCAGCAATAGTAGCCGAAATTAAAGAATCTAATTCTTCATCTCCTCTAACAGCTAATTGAAGATGTCTGGGAGTGATTCTTTTAACTTTTAAATCTTTAGAAGCATTTCCTGCAAGTTCTAAAACTTCAGCAGTTAAATATTCTAAAATTGCTGCTGTATAAACTGCTGCAGTCACTCCTACTCTGTTCTTTGCATTCACATATCCTTTCAAAAATCTATGGATACGACCTACTGGAAATTGAAGACCTGCTCGAGCTGATTTTGATTGAGGAGCTTTCTTACCATGAATCGATTTTCCTCCTTTTCCACCTTTACCACCTTTGCCACTTGCCTAATTTTTGTTATATATTTTAAAATTTAACTTTTTCTTACCATTTTTTTTTTTACTTATTTTTATTTTCTTTTTTTTATTTTCCTTTATTTTTTTCTTATTTTTTTTTTTTAAATTTTTTTAAAATTTAAATCGTATTTTGATTTTCTATTGGTTTATTTTTGAAAGTTTGGATTAAATTTTAGTGTTTGTTTTTTTTCTTCAATACTTTTTCTTTTTATAAAAAAAGATATTAAACAAATTTTAATCATTCTATTTTACTTATTATAATTTTAGATATAAATCTTTAGGGTTGCTTAATCAAAAATTGATATTTTTATATATATAAAGATATATATAATTTTCCTATTTTAAAAATAGTTTTTTTTTGGACTATTTTATAACATTATAATATATTATCCTTTATCTGAACTTATTATTGTATATCATTTATATAATCAAAAAAATATCTTATTTCATTCTTAAAGATTAATATTTTTATAATTATTTTTAATTTTACAGTCTTTAATCAAAATTTACTTCACATATTTAAATTTCTTTTCTAAATATAAATATCTTAGTATTAATTCTTATTTCAAATTTTTTTTATAATTAAACACAAAATGCTCTGTTTAATTAATGATCGTATTCATTTATTTCACTAAAAAGTTTTAAAAATAATTTACCATTAATAAATAATAAAAAAACTTTCAAATTTTAAAATTGAACTTAAATAAATATAAAATTATTATTTTTATGTCTTTAGCTAAATATTATAATATCACCATATTATTCATTAAATTTTTAAAATTATTTTTAAAATTCAAATGAATATTTCACAAAAGAATTATGGTTTTTAAGTTAATTTAAAAAAAATTATAAAAAAATATTTATTTTTCATAATTTTTAATTTTAATTTAATTTTTTTAATGAATTTAAATTTAATGAATGGGTATATTAAGCATCATTATTCAAATAGTTATTATAATTCAGATAGAGAAATAAACAGAGAAATCAATTTACTTTCCACAACTTATATTAATAAAATTCCAAAACCAATAGATAAAAGTTATATAAATCATCAAATAAAAAATACAAAAAATAATAAAAATATAAAAATTTTAAATTTAAAAAATGAGAAAATTTCATTAACAGAGCCATCAACTTTGGATGATGAAATTAATAAAAATGTTAATCCTAATTTACAATATTTATCTAAGGATATAAATAATCAAAATACAAAAGAAAACTTAATAAATAACTCAAATCAAATTAAAAAACAAGAAAACAAATTTAAAAAAATATTCAATAATTATAATTATGCAACTATAAATAATGAGAGAAATGTAAGAAATAATTATCCAAGTTCATATCTTAGGAAAAATAATTTTAGAAAAAATAGTAATTCAAATATAAATAATTTTAGAAATAATTTTCCAATTCACAATTCAAATTATAATAATTATTTAATCAATAATCGTATTCAAAATAAAAATTATTCAAAAATTAATAATTTATCTTCAACAAATTATAAAATAAATAATCCAATTCAAGAAAGAAAACCAAAATATAATTCAATTGATGATTATCAATCAAGAAAAGCAAATCATAATTTAAGTAATGATAAACTTTTAAATATAAATTATTATAATTATATTAATCAGATAAAAAAAAGCAATGTAGAATATAAAAAAATGAGATCTTCAAGTATTACAAAACAAATATCATATATAAATATAAATGAACAAAAAGAAGATATCAAAAATGAAAGAAGAAACAAAAGCATGAGTCCAAATCCTTTAATTTATACTCCAAATATAAATAATATCCAAAATAATTTTTTTGTTCAATATACAAATTCTCATAACAATACTTTACTCTATAGAAAAAAATATGATGAAATTGAAAATGAATCATCAAATTCAATTAATTTAAGTATTCTAGCAGATGATATTATACAAGGGTTTGATTTAGATAAAAAAATTAATTATAATAAAGATTATAAGAAAAATGAATTAATACAAGAATCTCCTCTTTTTTATGATAATAGTGATATTATTAATCCTTTAATTTCCACTTTGAAGAAAATGAAAAAAAATATCGAAGAATTTAAAAATCAAAATTATCAAATATTTAAAAAAGAAGAGGAAAAAGGAAATTTATCAAATACTTTACCTAATAATAAATATACTAAATTATTTAATAATTACGATTTATATAATCTAAACATAAATGGAGATAAAAATAATAATAAGAATTTAAATAATCAAATTAATTTAAATAGTCAAAATGGATTTATGAATAATATAGATTTTAATAATTCAGAAAAAAATATCCAAAAATATATCAATAACCATAATTTAAATAATTCCAAAAAGATAAACAATGAAAATAAAGAAATTCAAAATCATAATTATATAATTCAAAAAAATGAAAATAATCATCAAAATATTAATAATCAAATTTTCAACAATCAAAAAAATATTGATATAAATAATTTATATTGTAAAAAATTTATTTATCAAAACAAATATGAACAAAATTTAAATAATTTAAATAAAAACCATTATTATAACTTGGAAAATCAAATTTTGAATAATCCAAAAATTTCTAATATTAATGTCATAAAAAATAATGTTCATTTAATTAATAATGTCCCAAACAATAAAATTATTGAATATCAACAAAATACTTTAGAAGGAAGGAATTTAATTAAATCTCAATTAAATAATCATGCGCAAAATAATGTAATTGAATTACAAAAAAAAATTAATAAAAATGAAAATGATTATTTAAACAATAAAAAAGAAATAAATGAAGAAAAAAAAGATAATAAAAAAATAAGTAATGAATATAATCCAGTTAATAGTACTATTTTAGAAGTAAGTGAAAATAAAGAAATTTCAAAAATTGATTTAGAATCAACTTTAAAAAATTCAATGATTATGACCAATGAAATAATAGATGAAAAAAAAAATGTTTTAGGAAAAAAAGTAAATTCAAATATTTCAGGAAAAGAAGAAGAAAAAATTTTACTAGAAAATCTAAAATTAAGTATAAAATCTGAAAATGAAAATCATAAAAATCAATTTTTTAATGAAAATAGTATAACAACTAATGATCCTGTTTTAGAAGATTCAGATGAAGAGAATAATATTATTTTTAAAGAAATTATAAGAACTGCAAAAATAAAAGAATTAAAAGATAAAGAAGAAAAAGAAAAAAAACTTAAAAAAAATAATAATGTTATTTTTTTTGATAATGATAAAAATATTCAATTATTATATAATGAAAATGATGAAATTACTAAAATCAATATTATTAAGTTAAAAAACAAAGAAAATGAAAAATTAAAAGAAAGAAATATTAAAGATTATATTTCATTATTAAATAACAATAAAAAACCAAAACCAATAATAAAACCATATGGAAAAAATGAAATATTAATTGATGACAATTTTACTATTAATTTATCAAGTTCAAGTGATTTAGAATACTCATCTGATAATGATGACGAACAAAAAACAAAATAAAACATTGTTTTTAGATAAAATTTTTTTGTTTTTTAATTTAAATTATAAAATAAATATTAATTTATAAATATTTACAAAAAATTTTAATTACAATATCTTACAATTTCTATTAATTCTTCTTTTTGTAAATTTTCAAAATTTTCTGATTTAATAATTTTATTATATTTTTCTTTAATATAGGTTAAACATATATTTTTTAATTTTTCATAATTATATGAATGAGCATAACTAAAAATTATAATAACAGTTTCTTCAGAAATAAAATCTTCAATTGTTCTTATTAATTTCATCTTTAAAAAATCTTTAACTTGAAAAATATCAAAACATTTTAAAATTTGTAAATAAACATTTAAAGGAAATTGAATATTTTGATTATAGAAATAAAGAAACATAACAAAAATATCATTTACAGAAACTGAATTAATAGAAACTTCTTTAACTTCATTTTCTTTCATATTTTCATTAAACATTGATTCAAAAAATAAAGAACAACAAGATAAAATTAATTTTGTAGAATAAAGAATTTCATTTCCAATTATAATAGGAATATCACAAATTTTAGAATTATTAAAAAAAATAAGAGATTCATTAATTTCATTTTGATGAAAATTATTAGAATTTTTTTCACAAATTTCAAAATCTTCTAAAATTTTTGTTGTTATAGGATATAATTTATATAAAGCAGTTTTTTCTTTAATTTCAGAAGGTAAAAGTAAAATATTTTCAGGAACAGGAATTAAATTATCTTCTTCAATATCCATTTTAATATTTTCATTATCATTAATAATAATAGAATTTTGATTTATATCTTCTAAAGTTTCTGGATTTAAAATTAATATTGCTTTACCTTCAGGAGTAAATAATAATCTTTTATTTAATTCTTTTTCATAATCTGTTTGAGTAACAATTTCTTGAATTACATTTTCATATTTTGAAGTATATTCATTTAATTTTGATTTAATTTGATAATATAATTTATCTATTTGTAATAATTTTGTCATTGATAAATATGATATTATTTCATTAATATTATTAATATAATTAATAAAATCACAATTGTCTAAATATAAATACTGAATTATTGTTTTGAAAATTTTAAACTTTATATGATAGTTAATTTCCAATTTATTAGTATTTCCTTCTTTTAATATTTTTTTCCTAAAAAATAAACTTTTCCAAATTAATACAAATTTATGACATTTTATTTTATTATCTGTATTATAAATCAATTCAAAATCACATAATTTTTCATCTTGAAAAAATTCAAATAATTCTTCATTTACTTCTTTTTCTTTTTCAACTGAAAAAATACAATAATCTATACTAAAAACAATATCAATAATATCTCTATTAAAATAATTATTCCATTCATATTTATTTTTAATTTTATTTCCTAATAAAAAAGGATTATCTTTTCCCAAAAAAAATAATAAACCATTATTACTAAAAAACGCAGTATGATTATATCTACAAATAACTTTAGTAACAATTAAATTATCTTTTTTAACAAAATCCAATAATTTAGGGAAAAAACATTTATTAATTTTATTTTTATAATCTAATTGAAAACCAGAATTATCTCCCCAACCATAGCAATTATTATCAGAATCAATAACAATAACATGATTAGACCCAGAAGAAATAAAACAAATATTTTTATTTTTTAAAATACCTTCAATTTTCGTAGGTTCATAAATACAATGATTTACATTACCAAGACCTAATTGTCCAAAACCATAATCACCACAAGAATAAATTTCTCCACTAGTACTTAAAAAAATAGTATGAAAATCTCCACAAACAACTTTAGTAATATAAATATTATTATCTTTTAAATTACTTAAAATTTTTGGTGTAGGTTGAAATTTTAATCCTCCTTTATCTAATTTTAAATTTCTATAATCTCTAATACCTAATTGACCATATTGTCCAGCTCCCCACATAAAAACATTACCACAATTATCAATAGCAGAATTATGAACAGAACCACAATTAATATCAATAATTTTAATATTTTTAAAATTATCTATAATTTTAGGATAATCTAAATAAGGTTGATTTTCATTATCAATTTTAAAAGAATATATTTCATCATGTCCTAGTTGACCACATCCTCCTGCGCCCCAAGAATATACATCTCCATTATATGTTAAAGCTAATGAATGACCATCTCCACATGATATTATTTTTATTTTTATTTGATTTAATGATTTTAATATAAATGGATTTTCAAATATTAAATCTTTTTTTATTTCTATTCCTAATTGACCACATACATTAGCTCCCCAACAATATATTTTTCCTTCATTTGTTAATGCTAAGGAATGAGCTTTTCCTGAGGAATATGATATTATTTTTTTAGAGGAGAGGGATTCTATTAGTTTTGGTGTTTTGGATTTTTGGGATTTGTAACCGAGTTGACCGTAAGTGTTGTTTCCAAAGGAATATAATAAAAGAGGCTTTGGAATTTGGGGCTTTATGTGGTCGAAATAAGTTTGGGTTTCTGATTTTGATTCTATTTCCATTTTTTTTTAATTTTTAAATTTTATATTTTTTTAAATGGGATTATGTTAATTTTTTATTTTTTTATTTAATATTTATTTATCATTCATAAATAACAAATAAGTTAAAATATATGTTTTATTATTAATAAGTATAAATTATAAAACACCCTTTTATTTTTAATAAAATTATGTAAACCTCATAAAATTATAAATTAAATTTTTAAAAATTTTGTGTTATATAATTTATATAATTAATCATTTAAACCATTTTTAGCTTGTAAAGCCAAATCATCAATAGGATAATCTTTAAACTTTCTTTTAATTTCATTACAAATATTTAAAGCTTTAACATATTGTTTAGAATTAAGATAAGAAATAGCTAATTTATAGCCAATATTAGCATTATTTTTATTAGAATATTCCCAAGCTCTTTCATAAAAACTTCCAGATTCAGCAAATTTACCTTCTTTATCTCTTATCATTGCAAAATATTCATAAGCTTTAATTTGAGCAATATTTAAATTTATAACTTTTGTTAAATATTCTTCTGCTTTTTTAAAATTATCAGTCATCATCATAATATATGCTAAAATTAAATAACCTCTTTCATAATCAGTATAATATTTAATATTTAATGTTACTTTATTCATTATATCTAAAAATGTTTTTGCTTCTCTAATTTTTTTCATTACTAAATAAGCCATAATTAATGCGATCCAAGCAGGTAAATTATCTTCATTTTTATTTAATATATCTTGTAAATCAGAACAATTATCATTAATTTTTTTTATATCTTTACTTAAAATTGCAACATAAGTTGAATATACTTTTGTTCTATCATCATCTCTTCTTGTTTTAAGTTCTCTTAAAAGGAAATTTATTGCATCTAAATTTAAATCATTTGTAAAATATGTTAATAAAGGTTTATCATCAACTTTAGCATTCCATGGAATATCTAAATTAATTAATAAAACATCACAATCAGGATTCATATAAATTTCTAACATTTGTTCTATACATTTTATACCATAATCTTCATCTGTTTTTGATTTTGAAAATTCCAATAAAGCTTTATTAATTTCTCCCATATTTTTATAAAATAATCCTTTACAATAATATAAACCCGGAGTATAAATATATTTTAAAGTTCTTTCACTTTTATGTAAAATATCTTTAGCATTCGATAAATTACCACTTCTTTGTAAAATAGAAATGTATAATTCAATTAAATGATATGAATTAGGCTGTTTTTTAATAGTATTTTCTAAATAAGATAAAGCATTTTCTTTATTAATTTGGGCATTTAAAACAGAAACTAAAAGTGCTAAAGCATCATCATTACTTTCATCTTCTCTTAATAATAAATCAATATATTGTTGAGCTTCACCAAAAATTCCTTTTTTCATTAATAAATTTGATATAGAATATAATGCTAAAGTATTTGTTGGATCATATTTTACACTTTCTGTATATGCTTTTTCACAAAATTCTAATTTTGGTTCTATTAATTCATAATATTTTCCTATTTGATACCATACTTGACTTAAAAATTCTTTTGATTCTTTTTTCCCTTTTTCATCTTTTAATTCTTTTAATCTTGATAAAACTTCTTTTTCTATTCTTACTGTTTCTTCAAGTGTTTCATGAATAGAATCTTTTTTAACAGAATTTTTATCTTCATTATATAAAGAATTTATAACTTGAGCTTCCATAAATTTAAATCTAGCTAAAATACTTTTTAAATGATAATCATCATATTTTTTAATATATTTATTAATTCCTGAAATATTAACTTCAATTTGTTTTTTTAAAGCAGAAACTTTAGAATTTTTTTCTTTAGGATCATTTTTATCAGAATTTCTCGCAAGTAAAAACATTAAATCTAAAAAATCATTTATCATTTCCCAATAATTTAAAACATTTTGATTATTAATTCCTCTTTCATCAATTTCTGAAGTTTGGATATAATAATCAATAGCTTCTTTATAATCATGAGTTCTAACTAAAGCTCTTCCTAAATCTCTCATAACTTCCATATCATTTTTAATTGAAATTGCTTTTTTATAATAATCAACAGCTTCATCAGGAGAATTAATATCCATTAAAGCATTTGCTGCTAATTTATAATTATCAAATGTTGGATATTTTTCTAATATTTCATTATAACACCATGAATATAATCTTCTATCCATAACTTGTTCTAAATATATTTTAGATAATTTTATTCTTGATTTTTTAAAAGTTGCTTCATCTTTATCTTCTACTTTATGTAATAAATTTACTGCTTTTTTTAAATCTCCTGTTTTTAATGCTAAATCTGAATGAAGCATTAATAATTCATCTCCTAAATCTTGAAATTCTACTACTAATTTATTCATATATGATTGTGCTTCTTCTGTTTTTCCTAATTTTAATAATATATCTATATTTAATTTCATTAAATCTAATTTATCTTTTTTTGTTAAACGAAATAAAGAATGTCTTGCTGGATTATATTTTTGTATTGTTTGATCAAACATTGATATTGCTTGATTTAATGTTTTTTGAGAATTTTCTGTATCATTTAAACCTAATTCACATTTAGATTTTAATATTAAAAATGAAGAATTTTCTTTTGTTTCTTGTAAATTATTTATCATAGTATCATTAATAACTTCTTTAGCTTTTAAAAAATCTTTTGATTCAATACATAATAAAGTTTTAAACATTAAAGCTTCCATATTTTTTTGATCAATAGCTAAAACATCATCAATAATAGAAAAAGCTTCTTGATTTTTCCCTTGTAAAAAATATAATTTTGCACTTAATAATTGTGCTGAAATCATGTATTTATTTCTTTTTAATAAAGATAAAATTCTTGCAGCTTGTTTTAATATATCAGGTAAAGCTCCTTCAGCAATTTTAACATCAAAATTATAATAATTCATAAGAACTTCTGCCATATCAAATAAAAAATCATATTCTGTACTTATTATAATATCATATTTACTTGTTGCATGAAGAGATTTATTCATTTCAATATATATTTTTAATGATTCTTTTACTAATTTTAAAACTTCTGATTCATGAACTCCTAATTTTGAAGAAGTTATTGCATCATATAAACTTATTTTTGCATTTTTTAAATTTTGACTTTCTAATTGTTCTTTCATAAATTTAACATCAGATGAAGCTTCTTTAATTTTATTTTGTAATATTTTAGTATAAATTGAGCCAATTGTTGGTTCTCTACTTCCAGGATCAAGTTCTACACATTTATTAAACATTTCAATTGCTTTATCATATTCTCCTTTATATAATATTATATATGCTTTTTCTAATAAATATCTTGCATCATTTGGATTAAATTCTAGAGATTTATCAAATAATTCTTCACATAAAAATAATATTTCTTTATTTTTATCACATGTTCTACTAAATAATTTTCCTGTTAAATAATATAAATCTGGATTTCTTGGTTCTGCTTTTTGCATTAATTCCCACATTTTTTTAAAATTATATTCTGCATTTTTAAAATCACCATCTAACATTAAAGAACATAAAGTTAATATTTTAAATATTTCAAAATGTTGATCATTAACTTTTTTTTGTGTAATATAATCATTAGCTAATTCATAATCATTTTTAAGTAAATATGTATATAATTTTTCTAAATGAAGAGGAAAGAATTTTGAATTAGTTTTCATTATTTCAGAATAAGTATCTAAAGCTTCTTCATAAGATTTCATTCTTTCTAAACATTTTAATCCTCCAAAAATAACATCTAAATTTCCACTTCCATTATTTTTAATATATGTTTCAAAAAATTCTTTTCCAATTTTCCATTTTTCAGGATCATCATCTAAAACATTTTTCCATCCTTGAACAATACATTCTAAACCATCATCAACAGAATTTAAAGTTTTAAATTTTTCTAACAATTCATCATATTTATCATCATCTTTTAAATAAGTTTCAAATCTCATTGCATTTAAAATATCATCTCTTTGAGAATTATTTTCAAAATCATTTAATTGTTCTTGTAATTTATTTATTTTTGAAAAATCTGGATTACTATACATATTATGATATAATAATAATGCTAAAGTTGATGATAATTGATAATCTTGATAATCTAAAAGTGGTTCAACATCTCTTATTGCTTCTATTAAAGATCCTTCTTGAGAATATGCAAATCCACGCCAAAATGATACATAAGGATCTCTTCCTTTTTCTAATTCTTCTGTACATAAATTTATTGCTTGGTGATAAAATCGCTCTCTAAGGTAAAAATGAAGTTCTGCGATAAATTGCTCCATCATTTTTTTTTTATTTATTTTTTTTTTTTTACTTTTTAAAGAGGTTTTTTTTGGGATTTTTATTTAGTTTTTTATTTATTTTTTGTTAAATTTATTTTTTTTTAAATTTTAAAATTAAATTTTTAAATGGATAAAAAGGGAAATGAAAATATGAATGGTACCAAATCACTTAAATTTTATTCTGAATATCAATTTAATGAAAAAGATAAAGAGTCAAGTGAAATTAGTTTAGATAAAGAAAATATTTTTGATGAAAATTATTGTTTTAATGATGATATATGGAATTGTCTATGTAAATTATTACCTATTAACTTTTCAGTTGAGGAAAATGATAATATTATTGAAATTACAATAGAAATGGAATTAACTGATGAATTAATTATTGAATTTATGTTAAGATTTAATAAAGAATTAGATTATTTTGAATATATACCAAATAAAATTAATTTTGAATTTTTAAGAGAATATGATAAAATATTTAAAGAAGAATTAGAAATAAAAAATTACCATTTGAATATTTTTTTTAATCATTTCCTAGAATTAAAAAATTCAAAATATATAAAAAAACAATAAAAATAATATCTATACCCAAATTTATAAACAAAAAATGTGTAATGAAAAAGTGTTCTATAAAAAAAACATTAAAAAAAAACTATTATTAACATTCCTCTTCTTCTCTTATAAAAGTGAAATTTTTAACTCTATTATAATCTCTATTAGTGTCTTCATAATCAGAATCTTTAAAATAATTATCTTTCTTATGATTATTATTATAATTATTTTTATCCAAATCCATTTTAATTTTAACTAAATTTAAAGGCATTTTACATTTTCTTAATTCCATATCTTCCCAATTAATATCTTTAAAAAAAGAATGTTCTTTAATTTCTTTAATACCGAATCTTTTTCTAGGATCTTTATTTAAAATATTAATAAAAAGATCAGAAATATCATTAGAAAAAGAATTTTTTAAAACTAATTTATTATTAGTAATATTATTATACATAACACCCATATTATTAGCATAAAAAGGAGGAGAGCCAGTAATCATTTCATATAAAACAGCTCCAATTCCATATATATCAGCACTTTTTCCAACTCCAACTTTTTTCAACATTTCTGGTGAAAGATATGCTGGAGAACCACAAAAACTTCTTGTTACTTCTTCATCTGAAATTCCTTCTTTTGCTAAACCAAAATCTGCTAATTTTATATGATTATTTTCATCTATTAATATATTTTCTGGCTTTAAATCACGAAATATTATATCTTTTTTATGTATTTGCTCTATTCCCAATATTAATTCTGATATATAATATTTTGCATCTTGTTCATTAAATAAATTTTGAATTATATGATAATTTAAATCACCTCCTGGACAATAATCTAATATCATATATAAATTATCAGGGGTTTGAAAGGAAAAATGTAATAATGTTATAAATTTTGATGATATTTGCTTTAATATATTACATTCTGATATTGCATATCTTAATTGTTTGTTTCTTATTAAAAAACCTTTATTTATTATTTTCATTGCATATATATTTCCATTTGATTTTAATCTTACTTTAAATACTTTTCCAAATGTTCCACTTCCTAAATTTTCTAATAATTCAAATGAATTATATGTTATTCCATCTAATGATGCATATTTTTTTGGTATATTAGTATTTGGATAATAAGTTGTTTCAACAAATTTTTTTAGTTCTCCAGTTTCATAATCTATTTCAATTGTTTTATTTTTTATTTCTTTAATATAATTTTTTACTTGAGGTTCTTTTTTTTCAAGACATTTCCAAAATTTATTATAAATAGAAGCTAAATTTAAAGTTTCAATCCATTTTTCACAAACTTTTTCTGTTTTAAAACGATAAACTTGTCTTTGAGAATAAATTAATTCAAAATAATAATAATTATCAGAAGTAAACCATGAATTTATTCTTTTACAGCTAACAATATTAATTAATGGTATTGTTTCAATTGGATTTTTTGGATAATTTTCTTTATTTTCAAATCTACGAAATAATCCTAATGATGGATCTACTTCTATAAATCTATTATTGTAATTAAATAATAATTTTCCCATTTTTTCTACTTGACCTAAAGTTTTTGGAGGTTTTGGAGGAATAAAAGATAAATTTTTTAAAAATGCATATTTTTTATTTATTTCATCTTCCTTATTTTTTTGATTTTCTTCATTATATTCCATTTTCAAAAATGAATAAATTTATGATTATAATTTAATTTTAATATAAAAAATAAAATATGTCATCACCACAAAGAGAGGGTAAATAAAATATTAAAATTATATATCTTTTTATTTTTAGATAATCAAAATCAAAATAATAATTCAAATAATAATGAAAATAATCAAAATGAAATTCCAATTGGACCTGTAAGACCATATTTATTATCAACTGTTTATGAAGTTGTTCAAAAAGGATTAATTGAATTAGATAAAGCAAGACCAGATAATCCTTTAGAATTTTTAGGAAAATATTTATTATCAGCTTCAAGTCATAATTAAAAAATCTTTTATGTATATAATATTAAAAATAAAACGATTATTTTTTTTATTCTATTTTTTATTTTTATACATTAGAATATTTAGAAAAAATAATAAACAAAATAATTAAAAATAATAACCAAATAAAAATAATAATTAATTAATATTTAATCCAAAAATTATGTTCTAAAATCCAATATATCAAATGGCATCACCCAAAAATAAAAATATTTCAGATGTAAATAGATAATATATAAAAAATATATAGATTCAAAATGAAAAAAATGAAGAAGAACAAAATTCATTTAATCAAAAAGGATATTTTTTAACTCCTTTAGAATCAATAGTAATAAACAAAATGATGCCAAAAGGATATAAAATAGAATCAGAAATACATTTATTAAATGAATCAAAAAATAAAATAAGTAAAAATAAAAAACATAAACGTCATTCAAGTATAAATATATCAAATAATTCAAATAATGAAAAACCAAAAAAAATAAAAAAAAAATCCGAAAATTTAAATAAAGAAAATTTTCCAACAATAATAATAGAAAAAAAATCAACTCGTTTACACAAACCAAAAATAAAAGAAGATTTAGGTTATATAGATAAAGATGTTATAATGGGAAAATCAAATCCTTTAAGAGTTTCAATAAGTAAACAATGTGAAATTGGTTTATCAAAAATAAAAAAAATAAATTTTTCTAATTTTTTTTATATTTCTAGAACTTTAGATGCACCTTCTTTAAGTAAAATTGAAAAAAATATTAAAAATTATAAATATCAATCTACTTATGAATTTATTATGGATTTAAGAAGATTATGGAATTATTATTTTCAACATTATCATAATCAACCTGATATATTTCAAAAAATAAGTGAAATGAGTAAAAGTAGTGAAGAAATATTAAATGAATTTGATATATTTAGTGAAGATAAAGGAGAAATGAAAGAAATTACAAGAAAAATTGATTCACTTGAAAGAGAATTAAAAGATATTAAAGGAAATAATCATAATAATAATAATTTAAATTATAATATTATTAAAAGAATTACTTCTGGAGAAAAAGCTATGTCTTATGATGAAAAAGCTATTTTAAGAAATAATATTAAATTACTTAATCCTGAACAAAAAAAAGGTATTGTTAATATTTTAAATGATAATGGTACTGATTTAAGTAATAAAAAATATTTTGAATTAGATATTGAAAAATTAGGAAATAAAAAATTAAGAGAATTAGATAATTATGTCCAAAGTTGTATCAGGAAAAATAGAATAAATCAAAATAATAATTCTAATAATAATAATACTAATACTAATAATGAATTTTCTGAAATGCAAAAATTGAAAAATGAATTAAGTGGAAATAAAATTATTCAAAATGAAAAAAACGTTAAAGAAAATATAAAAAAAGAGGAAGAAATTTTAGATGATTTATCAAGTTCAGAATCAGATTCGAATTCTTTATCTTCATTAATATAAAACATTTAAATGTTATAAAACTAAATTATTAAAGTAACAATATATATTATATTAAATTTACAATATTATTTTTATAATATTTTAAATTAAAATAAAAATAAAAATAACTGAAAATTAAAATTAATGTCAGATTTTATTTATGATTGGTTAAATAATGAAGTAGGAATGTATCCATTTATAACAGAATTTAAAGAGGATTTTTATAATGGATATAAATTTGGTAATTTATTAATGAAATTAAGTTTAATTTCAATTGATGACTTTAATCAAAATTATATTGATTCAAATGATAAAGCAATTGTAGATGAGAATTATGAAAAATTAATGAAAGACTTAAAAAATAATACAGGAATAGAATTAACTCCAAATATGATTCAACCAATTTTAGAAAAAGATTTAACAGCAGCATTAAGTTTAATATATAAAATAAAAGTATCAATAAATAAAAAAAAAATAAATTTTGATCAAATAAGAACATTTGATATTTATGCAGATCAAGAAGAAATACAAAAAAGATTTTTAGATATAGCATCTTTTGGTTTAGAAACAATTTCTGATGATGAAGAAAAAGAAGTAAGTTCAACAAAGAAAAATAAAAGAATTACATTTTTTGATGATAAAGAAAAAAAAAAAAAGAAAAATAAACATAGAGGTTCAATGGAAGAATTATCAATAGAAAATATAGAAGATAGAAATAAAAATGATTATGAAGATATTAAAATTCCTCCTGAAAAAGGTTCTCTTAAAATTAATAAAACTGAAAGATTAAAACCAGTTAAATCAATTAATTTAAAAAAAAATTATAAAAATCATAAAAATGATATTAATTATTTATTAACAACTAATATAGATGAAGAAAATAAAAAAGAATTAGAAAATAGATTTAATGTTCAATCTTTTGGTGGAAATTTAAATAAAATTGGATTTAATATTAATATGGGACAATTAAAATATTTAAATGGAACTTCTAATTTAGATATGAGTCAAAATACTGTAATGTTAAAAGTTAAAGAACAATTAAAAGAAAGATTAGAAAAAAAATTATTTCAAAATTCTGAAAAACAAGAAATAGAAAAAAATAAATTGCATAAAAGTTTATTTTTACCTGTTGTTCCCCAAAAAGAAATTAATTTTTTAGATAGAAAAAAAAATCCTTTATTAAATTTAAATAAAGATGAAAGTGCAAAGACAGAAAATTTAAGATATAAATCAAATAATTATGAAAGAAGATTAAATTATGAAAATAATTTAAAATTAGATAAAAAATATAAAACAATAGAAAAAAGAATAAATTTCTTTCGTTCTTTAATGTTAAAACATAAACAACAACAAGAATTAGAACAAGAAAGAAATAAACCATCAATAGAAATATTAAGAACAACCCAAAAATCATTTCATAAAACATTTTTTTTTACAGAATTAAATGAACAACCTTTAGAAAAATCAATTCAAATAGCAGAAGTTAAAAAAAATAATATAATAAATGATTATCCTTTAATAAGAAAAATAGCATATCAAATAATAGATTATGCATTTCAAGGATATATTTATCAAGAAGAAAATAATAAAGAATTTATAGATTTACCAGAATTTAAAGAATGGAATAGAAGATTTGTAAATGGATTACCTGTTGTAGAACCAATTTTTGATGTTGAAGCTGAAGAAATAAAAAATTTAATTATAAAAAATAATAAAAATAAATGGTCTCTTGATAATGAAAGAGAAATTTTAGATTATGTTAATTTTACTGGAGAATGGGATGATAGATATATTATTCCTAAAGAAATTAGAGGTAAAAGTATTGATTTTATTGATATTTATCATCATTTGAGTGAAGATTTTGAACCTACTAATAGTGAAATTAATGATGTTTGTATTCCTAGTTATCAAGTTAAAAATTATAAATTTTCTGAATTAGTTAAAAATGTTTTAGAATTTAAATTTCCTGTTAATAAAAATAGTAATGTTACTCAAAAAGGAAAATGGGATTATATTCCTATTAAAATTTCTTTAATTGGATATCCTCTTTCTGGAAAAAAAACTCAAGCTGAATTAATTAATAGTAAATTTAATAATATTAAAATTATTTCTGTTTTTGATTATATTAAAGAAAAAGAAAAAGAATGGAATGAAATTAATGAACCTATTGAAAATCATCCTAAATATAAAACTTTAAAACCAAATCAAATTGAACAAATGAAAGAAGAACAAGATAAAAAAATAGAAGATTTTAAAAATAATAATGAATTAATTAAAGATTATATTGAAAGTAAAATTGAAAATAAAAAACCTTCTGATGAATTATTATTAAAAATATTAATAAATACAATTGAAAGTGAATTTCCTGTAAAAAATGAAGAAGAATATACAAATGAAGCAATAAATAGACAAAAAAAATTAAATGATTTAATAGAGAAATTATCAATATTAAAAGAAGAAAATGCAGAATCAAAAAAACCAAATATAAAAGAAGAACAAAATATAGAAAATGAAATAGAAAATATTAAGAAAGAAACTTATATTGGATTTATAATTACTGATTTTCCAAAAACTTTATCTCAATGTACTTTATTAGAAAATTATTTAACTGGATATGTTGATCCAACAACAAAACCAAAACCTTTAAAAGAAGTAGAATTAGATTTATTATCAAATATATTAGATATATATTATAAACCTGTTGAAGATAATACTATTGTAAAAGGTGGTTTAGATTATATTATTAATTTAAATACTAAAGATGAAATTATTAATGAAAGAAAAGATAATGCAAGATATGATCCTTTAACTGGAAAAATTTATAATGAAAGTGAAATAAATAAAGATGGTAAAATTCATATTGATAAAAAAATTTATGATAGATTAGTTACTGAAATACCTGATTTTGCAAATGATAATTTTGAAAATATGAAAAATGAATATAATGATAATTGGTCTAAAATTGAAAGATTTTATTCTAAATTTGGAATACAGAAATTTGATTTAAATAATAATACAAATAATTTAAAAAAAAAAGAAATTATTCATGTTTTTCAACAAGTTGATAATTTAGAAGATAAAGATGAAATATGTAATTATATAGTTGATAATTTAATAAAAGAAATTCATGATGAAATTGATAAAAAAGAAAAAAAATTATTTATGGAACATCAAAATGAAAATAATGAAGAAGAAAAAGAAGTTGAAAAAATAAGAATTCAATTAAATACAATGAAAAAAGAAAAAGAAAAGGAAAAAGAAATTGCTTTAATAGCAGAATCATCAAATGTAGTATATAGAGAATTAGTATTATTAGCAGATAAATATAATAAAATTTTAAAAAAATTTATTTCAACACTTGATACTCAATATGAAGATTTATGTAAAAGATTTCATTTAATTCAAAAAAAATTTGAGAAATTTTTAAGTTTACCAACAGATAAGAGAAAACTAATTAAATTATATATCAAAAAATTTAATAATTTTTTAACAAGATTTAGTAATATTGCAAATAATGAACTTGTAGCAAATGAATTTAAAGAAGATATTGAAGATTTAAGTAGTAAATTATGGTTATATGTTAGACAAAAACAATCTGAATGTATTTCTGAATTAAATGAAATTTTTTCAGTTGGATTTTTTGAAAATGAAATGTATAAATTTTATTTAGTTATTCTTGATGTTTTAAAAATAGAAACAGAAAAGTATTTAATTTCATTAGAATTAATATTTAAAATATATTGGAAAAAAAATGATGAAGTAAAAGAAGAAAAAGAAAAACCACTTAATGTTGATAGTGATGTAATATTTGAAAAAATACCAGAGCCAAAAAGTAATAAAAATCCATTAGAATTTTATATAAATAATTTAAATACAATATTTTTAAATTCAATTAGATTAATTTTAAGTCAACAAGAAAGAATAAAAGAGTTTGAATCAAATATAAAATATTTATCAACAAATTTAAATGAATCAGTATATTCAAAAAAAAAATCAAGAGGAGGAGGAGAAAGTTCTTCTTTAGCAACAACACATACAAAATTTAATAATGTAGATCATTCAAATGAAGATAAAGTAAAAAAAATGATACAAAAAGAAAAATTAAAATATAAATATAGAATGCAAGTAATAAAATATTTTGCGATAAATTATTTAGAAAGAGTAAATAATGCAACTGATAGAGTTAAATTTAATATGGATTCTTGGATAATTATGAGTGTAAGATTACAAAATTTTGCAGTTAATAATGTAAGAGATAAATTACTTAAATTTATTGATAAAGTTCAACTTATTCCTGAAGATTATTTTGATAAATATCATATGGATAATTTTGAAACTGAATTTGAAATATATAATCAAATTAATTATGAACATCTTTTAGGAAGTAAAAAAAGAGAAAGCCATTTACATATTGATTTTGATTATGATGTTAATGAACTTCATATTGCTTATGATAAATTAAAACAATATAATTTTGAATATAATATTATTCCTTTAAATATTTTTATGGAAATGTTTTTAAAAGAAGTTTTCTTTAATACAAATGAAAATGATAAAAGAAATAATATTAATTGTATTTCTTATCCTTTAAAATTCCTTTCTTATAAAGATGTAATGAAACTTGTTGATAAATTTAAAATATCTTTTGAACCAAATAATCATAATGAAGAAGATATTAATTATACAAATTATGATGAAGATATAGGAGAAAAAATAATAAATAAAGAATTAGTTTTTGAAGAATATATTAATTATGGAGGATTATTTACAATTATTTCTATTATTGGAAGTAAAGTCATTTCTGATATAGATATTAAAAATATAGAAAATGAATTTAATGAGAAATTAATTAAAGGTAGTTTTATAACTAAAGAAGATTTTTTAAATTATCATTTTTGGTTTGAAAATGATCAATATTTAGAAGGAAAAATTGATTCACTTAAAGAACTTTTATTTGATATTTGGCAAGATGAAAAAGGAGAATTATTTAATATAAAAGAATTTTTAAATAATATAGAACCTAGAAAACATGGTGGAAAAGTAAAAGATAAAATATTATTATTTGATTATTATAATTTTGCTTTTACGTAAAATTAAAAAATAAAAATGTTATATGTTATAAAAAATAAATTATAAAAATATAAAATATTTTTATTACATTAAAATATATAATAAAATAAATAATAAATTTCAAACTTGAAATTTCATTTGTTGATTTAAAGCTTCTCTAATATATGAAGGAAGAAGATCTAAATTTCTATTTCTTTTCTTTTTAGGAATAATTTTAATTTTTTTCATTTTTGCAATTAATTCTTGTTCTTTTTCCCAATCATCTTTAACTTTATTATCACTTTTAGATAAATATTCTTTTAAAGATAACATTTTGTCACTTTTAGGATTTTTTTTTTGATTTTTAACATGAGAATAAATATAACTAAAATTAACTGGAGGTAAAGGATTTACACTAAGAGAATTTTCTTTAATTTCATCAAAAACTTGTTTTAAATCCATAAAATCTCTTTTATCAATATTAGTTTGACTTGAAAAAAATGATAATAAATTATCTTGATATTGTTCTAAAGAAAGATCTTTTCTTCTTTGAGCTTTATGATATTTTTCTAAATATGATGGAGTCATACCATATAATTTATCTAATATTCTTCTTTGACGTAATTTATTACTTAATTTTTTTTCTTTTCTTTTTTTAAATTTTTCTTTTATTTGAAGTTGAATATTATAATCTTCTTCTTGATGAGAATTAAATTTATTTAAATTTAAATATTGACGTACACTTTTTCTTTCTGCTGATGTTAATTTACTTGTTAAAAAAATTTCTGGTTCCATTGAAACTCTTCTTTGTCTTACTTTTGGATTATTTTCATTTATATTTGGAAGACTAACACTTTGTTCCGACATTTCTTGAAATAAATTAAGTTTTAACAAATATAATTATTTTATTTTTTCTAATTATTTTATAAATTTTGTTTTTTATTTTTTTATTTTTTTGTTAATTGTTTTATTAATATTATGCAAAATGATGATTCTATTTTAATTAAAAAAGAAACAGAAGAAGCAAAAGAAATTTTAAAAGATTATTTAGCTAAAGAACAAAAAAAAATTACAAGAATACCTTTTTATAGATTAGAAGAAGTGAAAAAAATCGAAGAAAAAAAATTGAAAAATATTCACAAAACAGAAAAAAAAGAGAAAGATAAAACAAATCAATTAATTCATAAAAAGCCATTAATAGAAAGAAGAAAAACAAAAAAAACAAAAAAACAAAGAGAAAATTTATTATCAAAACATTTAAAAAGTAATGAAAATATTGATACATCATCTTTTGAAAGAAGTGAAACTCCAAATTCAAATTTAATAGAAAATCAAAGAATTTCATTTTCAAATAATTCAAAAAATAGTAATAAAGATTTAACTCCTATTTATTTAAGAAAAAATAATCCTAATATAATGCATGATTTAAAATATTCTCAAACTATAGTTTTTCCTTCAAAAAGAGAAATGAGATTATCAAAAAAACAACAAAAATTACAAAATGCAGAAAATACAATAGGAAATTTTTTAACTCCTGAAAATAAAATGGAAATAGAAAAATTAATGAATAAAAATAAAGAACAAAATATTTCAAATAATAATTTATATAATAATAATCATAAAAATAAAAATGATAATAATAAGAATTATTATTATCAAAAAAAAGAAAAACCATATATTAAAAATAAACCAGATTCTAAACTTATTCAAGTTCCATTTAATCCTATTTTTGAACCAGAAATAAAAAATGAAAATAATAATGAAGAAATTTCTGATATATCAATTTCTTCAAATGATGATGATAATATTATAAGTTTAGATGAAGAAAAAGATATTATTGAAGAAAAAAAAGAAGAACATGAAGATGAAAAAAGTGAAGAAGATAAAAATAAAGAAAATAATGTTGTTGAAGAAAAAAATAATAATGAAATTAAATATGGAGAATTAAAAAAAAAACACAAAAGATTGTCAAAATTTAAAAAAGCCGTTTTAAAATATAGATTACAGAAAAAAAAATATTTATATAATAAAATATTTACTGAAGAAAAATTTGATAATGAAAAAAAAGAAAATGAAATAAAATCAGAAAATAATGTTTCAAAGGAAAATGATTTAAAAGAAAATAAAAATTCTTTTAAAATTCAAGAAAATATTTTTCGTAATTCTTCCATATTTGATTATTATAATAATTTAAATCAATCTGATGATTATGAAACAAAATATAATAACAATCTAAATAATTATCTGTATTATTTCAATAATGATTATCCATATTTCAATAATAATTTTAATAACTCAATGATGAATAATAATTATAATCAATATTTTTATTTTAATCCAACAAATAAATTTTCTTTTGAAACTTTTATAAATGAAAAAAAAACTAAAACAAAAGAAAATAATTTTATTTATGGAATAAGTAATGAAAGAAACAATGAAATAAAGTTCAATAAAGAAAAAAAGTTTTATCCTGAACCAGGAAAAATTTCTATTATGGAATTACAAAAAAAAATAATAGAAAATGAAAATAAAAATTCTAAATTATTTTCATTTGAAAGGACAAAAAATAACATCAATAATGAAAATGAAGAAAATAAAAAAGAAATTTCAAATGAAGAAATGAAAAAAAATTTTGAAATGTTTAAAAATAATTTAAATAAACAATATCAATTTGAAAATTTAGATATAGATAATTTAAATGGAAAAGAATTAAATGAATATTTAAAAAAACATAAAAATATAGATAAAATAAATCTACATCAATTAAAAACAATTTTACCAAAAGAAGAAATAGAAGATTATATGAAAAATTTTGAAGGAATAGAAAATCCATATAAAAAAAATTTAATAAGAGAATATGTAGATCAAATATTAGATAAAAAATTAGATGAAAAATTTTCTAATTTTATAGTTAAATTGAGAGATTTATATTATAAAAAAAAAACAAATCATCCATTAAAAGCAAAAAAAAGATTTGTAGTTGGAATGAGAGAAATTGAAAAATTTTTAAAATTAAAAGAATTATTATGTTTATTTATAGTACCAAATATTGAGAAAGTAAAAGATGAAAGAAATTCTTTAGATTCGAGAATTTTAGAAATTATAAAGAAATGTAGACAAAATGATATACCAATAATTTTTGGATTAAATAAATATAAATTAGGTAAAATTGCTAGAAAAAAAATTTCATGTGTTTCTATGTTAGGAATAATTGATGTTAAAGGTTTAGAAAAAGAATTAAAAGATATTGTAGAATATGGAGAACATTTTAGAAGAGATTGGTATATTCAAAATTTTGATAATAAAGATAAATTTAAAGATAATCAATATATATCAATGGATACTTTTAATTTTTATAAACATCAATTCGAAAAATCAAAAGAAAAAATATAAATAATATTTATATAATATTTATATAATATTTTATTATTAAATTATTAAATGTTTTTATTATTTATTTATATTTTTATAATATATAAATTTAATTTTGATATATTACTTTATTTTATCTACATATTAAAACATTTTTTTAATAAATTTTCAGTTCTTATCTTTATTTTATTTAATTGTTCTTCAATTTGAGATTTTGTAAAACTTTGTTTTATGTCTGTTCCCCAAGTAATATTATTACTAAAATTAACTGTTGTTGATGAATTATTTATAGAATCACCTTTATATTTTTTTGGTATTTTTGGTATTAATGGACTAAATTTTCTTTCTTTACAATGTATTTTAATTTGAGTTCTTAATATTCTGTCCTTTTCTAATTGAGAAAAACTTCTTACTAAATTATAATTTTTATTTCTGTTCTTTTTTTCTTGATTAAATGTATGAATATTTTCTGATAAATTACTCATACTTAAATTTTTTTTTAATTTAATATTTGAATTATTTTTTAGTAAATTAGATAATTTATTTCTAGACATATTAATATTACTCTTAAATAAAATCTCTTGTTTTATTGTATTTATTGTTTCAAATTGATTATTATTATTTATAGGCTGAATTCCTTTTTTTATATTGTTTTTATCTTTTAGTTTTTCTTCTAAACTTTTCACTTTTTCTTCCAAAAATAATATTTTTTCTTTTAGTTTTTTAATTGTTTCATCCTTATTTTCTTCCTGTGATATATGATAAGAATAATTTATAATTTGTGGAATTTTATCATTAACCTGAAAACTACTTTTACTTCTAGAATTATCAATACTTCTAAAAATTGTTTTTGATGAACTTAAAAAATTTCCACTTGAATATAAATTAATTATCCTTTTTTTATCATTGTTGAAATTTGACATTAATAAATAATTTTATATTAAAAAAATACTTATTTTAAAAAATAAAAATTTTAAATTATGATTTTTATATATAAAATAAATTTGTAAAATAAAATTCTCTAAATTATATTATTTTAAAGCTCATTATTTTTAATATCATTTAGATAAGTATTTCAATTTTATTAAGAAATATTTCAATAAGGAATATTATTATATTGTTAATTTTTTATCATTTAATTCTTCAATAATTTTATTAAAGATTTCTTTTCTTTTAATTTCCAATATTAGCTGATGCTAATTTAAATTTTTTTAGAAATTTTTTTTCTAATTTCAAATAAATTAAATTAATATTTGGTTTTTTTATATATAACAATTGTTTTATTTCCATTTTATTTATTATATATATACGTCATTCAAATAAAAGAAAAAATATTTTTAATAATTCTAATTTAACAGTAACTAATATTATAATATATACAAAAAAAAAAACAAATGAAAATAAATCAGATTTTAATTTAATTATCATCTTTTCTTAAAAAAGTAAAATTTTTAATTCTTCTTTCTTTCTGATTAGTTTTATCATAATCATAATCCTTAAATTTCAATTCTTGAATTTTATTTAATTTATCATTATCATTTAAATTCCTTTTTTCATTTTCCATTTTAACTTTAACTAAATTAAGAGGAGGTTTAATTTCTTTTCTTTCTAATTTCTCCCAATCAATTCCATTAAAAAACTTATGTTTTTTAATTTCAGATTTATCATAAATCCTGAATCTTTGAGAAGGATCTCTGCATAATAATTTAGATAATAAATCTTTTAATTCTTCAGAAAAATAATCTTGCATCATTAATTTAGCTCTTTTAATATTATTATATAAAGTTCCAATATCATTAGCATAAAAAGGAGGAGAGCCAGAAATCATTTCATATAAAACTGCTCCAATTCCATATATATCAGCACTTTTTCCAACTCCTCTTCTACTTAACATTTCTGGTGAAAGATATGCTGGAGAACCACAAAAACTTCTTGTTAAATCATTATCATTTATTCCTTCTTTTGCTAAACCAAAATCTGCTAATTTTATATGATTATCTGATGAAATTAATATATTTTCTGGCTTTAAATCACGATATATTATATCTTTTTTATGTAAATGCTCTATTGCTAATATTAGTTCTGCTATGTAAAATTTTGCCTCATATTCTTCAAATAAATTTAACATTAAATGATATGATAAATCTCCTCCTGGACAATAATCTAATATCATATATAAATTATCTTTTGTTTGAAAACTAAAATTTAATTTTACTATAAAAGGACTTGATGCTAATTTTAATACATTACATTCGGTTATTGCATATTTTAATTGGTGATTGTTTATTAAAAATTTTTTGTTTATTACTTTCATTGCATAATATGTTTGATCATTTGAATTATTTAATTGTACTTTAAATACTTTTCCGAATGTTCCTGAACCTAATAAATCTATTATTGAAAATGAATTAAATGTTATTCCTTTTTCTGATGAATCTTCTTTTAATTTTAAATCATTTATATCATTATTATTATTATTTTTATGATTATTTTTATTTAAACCATTATTTTTTTTAAGATTGCTTGATTTTTTTTTCTTTGGTGGAAGATATAATTTACATTCTCCAGTTTCATTATTAATAATATTTATATCATTATTTTCTTTTAATAAATATTCTGCATTTTCAGGATGTTTTTTAATAATTTGATTCCAAAATTTAGCATAAATAACACTTCTATTTATAACATCAATCCATTTTTCACAAGCTTTTAAACTTTGAACTCTATAAATTTCTTTTTTTGTATAAATAATAGAAAAATAATAATATTCTTGTTTATTTTTACTTTCAAATTCTCTTTTACAAGATTGAATATCAATTAAAGGAATTGTAATATTAGGATTTGAAGGAAAATCTTGTAAAGATTTATATCTTTTTAAATAACCTAAAATAGGATCTAATTCTAAAAATCTATATCTATAAATTGGTAAATATTCTCCAATTTTTTCAATATTACCTAAAGTTTTTTCAGGATTTGGAGGAGTAAAATCTCTTTCAATAATAGAAAAAAAATTTGCTTCTTTTTTTCCATTATTATTATTATTTAAATGAGTTTTTAAATTTTTATCACTATTTTTTTTATTCATAACTTTTCTTAATAATTTCTTAATATTATTATCAGTAGTAATTTCAATAGGTAAAAATCCATCTTCACTTTTTTCAAATAAATCTGCTTTAGAAGCTAATAACATAGAAACAATTTTAATATTATTTTTTTTACAAGCAATATGAATTGAACTACCAATTTTTTTTTCTCTAATATTAATATCAATTCCTTCTACACTTAATAATATTCTAACAATATCTACATGAACTTTATATATTGCTAAATGAATTGGAGTAAAACCATCTTTATTTAAACAATTTACATTAGGTTTATATTCTTTTAATATTGTACTAGTCATTTCTGAACAACCATAATATGAAGAATAATGTAATGCAGTCCAACCATTATTTTCATTTGTTAATTTATCTATATTATTTTTATAATAATCATACATTTCTCTTAATTCATTAAATTGTTCTACATTATTACTTTTTATTGCTGAAATTAATAGTTTTTTTACATCTTTTAAATTTGTTAATTGGGAACTTTTATTTTTATGAAATATTTCATCTGTATATTCATTTGGTGATTCTAATATAATTCCTAAATTTTTATTATTTACATTATTCTGATTATTAAATAAACCTAAACTTTGAAGATATTTTGATTTTGTATTCCTATTATTTAGTAATTTATTACAAATTTCTTCAGATTTTGAAATTGGATGAAAATGTTCTAAAAATAATTCAGAATCTCTTCTTATATAAAAATAAGATAAAGGAAAATCATCTGTCATTGTTACAAACATAATATTTAAAAGTTTTATTGTTAATCTTTGTTCATTGATAGGTATTTGAAATTTATCAGAAATTTTCTTTTTTAAATCTTTTACTAATATTTTATTTGATGAAATTTCTATTTGTTCAGTCGAATAATTACCACAAGCAGGATAAATATATCTATGAATAAATATTTTCATTTTATCCTTATATAATTTAAAACTTAAATTTTCTAAACATTTTAAAAAAAAAAAATTAAAAACAATTATATTTTACCATAATTATATATTATAATTATTATTATTAACAAAAATATAAATACACATAAAAAAAACATTCATTTTAATTTCAATTAATTATTTATTTGTAATATTCTCAACATTATTATTCAAACCACTTTCATCAGTAAATTGTTTTTTTAATTTATCAACAGTTTCTTTAGTTTGACTAAAAAAAACATTATTATTAATAAATTCTTCAATTTTTTTCATTTCTTCATCAATTTTATCAATATCTTCTTTAAAATCAATTTCATTTAACCATTTTTTTTTTTCTCCTTTTCTATATAATCCAATTTGACAAATTCCTTTATCATTAACTACTTTAGCAATTCCATATTGTTTTCCTTTTAAAAACTGTCCTTCATATTTAGCATTATTTTTTTCAATATACATTCCAAAACCTTCTTTTTTATCTTTATTAAAGTAACCTTTATAAATTCTTCCATCAGGCCAATTAAAAATTCCAATTCCATTCATTTTTCCATTTTTCCATTGTCCTCTATAAATTTTTCCATTTCTCATAACATAAATACCAAATCCATCAAATACATTATTATTAAAATTACCTTCATAATAAGAAGTATCTGGCCAAGAAATTTTACCAAAACCATTTTCATATCCTTCTTTAAAATCACCAATATATCTACAACCATCATTTAATATTAATTCTCCTTTTCCATTATATTTTCCATTTTCCCAATATCCAATATATATTTCTGATTGACAAACATATTTTCCATGACCTGAAATTCTATCTTTTTGAAATTCTCCTTCATAATAATCTCCATTTGTTGTTATTAATCTTCCTAATCCTTCTGCTAAATTATTTTTAAACATTCCTTCATATTTATTATTATTATTATATAATAATATTCCAAATCCTTCTCTTGTCCAATTTGGACTAAAATATCCATTATATTTATCTCCGTTTGAATATTCTAATTGAAAATGTTTTAATTTATATGGATATGATTCTATATATTTTAATAATTCTTTTTCTTCTATTAAAAATTCTCCTAAGGAATTATCTATTTTTTTTACTTCGGGATTTAATGGAATTTCATCGAAATTTTCTATTAAATTTCCTGGTCTTGTTTCATCGGAAAAATTATTTTCTGGAGTTATTAAATCATTTATTATATTATTATTATTTTTATTATTTTCTTCTTGAGGTAATGGTGTTTCATTATCTATATTTGTATTTGTTTCTTTTTTCTTTTCTTTTTTTTTTGATTTTGATTTTTTCTTTTTATATTGATTACTTCTTGATTTTTTTACATTTTCTGGTGTTATTTCTTCTTTTTTTGCTTTTATACTTGGAGAATTTTTTGTTGGAGTATTAATATCTAAAATTATTATATCTTTGTATTTTTTTCTACATACACATTTTCTACAAAAACTTTGGATTAAAACTAATTTTTTTATATAATCATCATCTGGAAGCTTAGTTATATCTACAGAATTTTTTTTATCATTTGAAGAAACAATTGAACAAATTGAATTTCCCATTAATTTTTATTTATACAAAATAAATTTTTTTGTTAATAATTTAAATATTACATAATAAAAACTAAAAAAAAAAATAATAAATATTAACTTTCATTTGTTAAAAAAGAATATATAAAAATTAAATGTTTTAATATTTTTTTCTTTATAAATCCTTCAATTTTGAATTTGCAATATAATCAATAACATTAATATTTTCATATCTATCATTTAATTCTTTTTCTTCAGAATATTTATTATCTTTTTCAACATCATTTATTTCATTTTTAAATAATTTTCTAGTTCGAGTACTTTCAGTAACAGGTTTTTTCTTAACAGAAAAAATAGGTTCCAGATTTCTTTTTTTTAAATTCATATTAACTCTATCTAACAAATCAGAAAAGAAATTCACTTTATAATTCAAAATATATTTTTTTCTATTTTCTAATTCATTATTATCATATTTTGATCTTTTACTAATATCAATATCTCTATTATCATTATTAAACATTTGTTCAACTAAATTACTTGTAGCAAAAACTTTTTCTTTATATCTTGGAAATAAACTTTTACTTGTTTTATGTTTTAATAATCCTGCATTTCCACTCATAATTGTAAAAGTATTATAATAACAATGAGGATCAAAAATTTCACTTATAATATTATTTGCTTTTTTCATTGCTTCTATTTTATTTTTTTCATTTCTAAATAATAATTTGAATTTCCTACTAAACATATTTTCAGCTTCAATTCTAATTATAATAATTAATAAAGGGAAAAAAATTTTAATATATAATCTTTTATTAATAAAACAATTTTGTGCCATTTGAATTTCTTTTAATAATTTAATATAAATACATTGTTTAGTAGAATTATCAATTTGAATTCTTCTAACTTGACCAAAAATAATCCAATATAATAAATTCATAGTTAAACCAACAATTCTATAAACACATTGTGTTTGTAAATGTTTATAAATTAATATTAATTCTTGTTTTGAACCAGCAGAAATTTTATAATGTAAATTTTCATTATTTACAGTACTACTTGTAAGTTCTTCTTTATTTCCATCAATTGAAACTAAATCTTCAATTGGGAAATTATCTAAAATATAATTTATATCTTTCATTATAACTTCTATTGGAGTTTCTAAAGGTTGAGTTACTTCTTTTATTGTTTCTTTATCTAAATTTTCTACTCCTAATATGGGAAATTGATGTTTTGGATCATTTAATATATTTTTTTTATTTGATGAAACTTTACTTATATTTAAAAATTTTCCTTTTGTATTAAATATTCTATTTTCACTTGAATTATCATCTGAAACTGGTAAAATTATAAAATTTTTTCTTATATTTTCTATTGATAAATCTATATTCATTGCCATATTTGCTGAAGAATATAATTGTTTATCTAAAATATCATCTCTTGCTTTTGCGAATAAATTATCTACTGTTTCTTTATTATATATTAAATTATCAACATTTTTTATATCATTATTTTTTATTTTTTCTATTGGATCTTCTTTTAATTTTCTATTTTTTGCTTTTTTTTCATTTTTTTTCATAACTTCTTCAAATTCAGGATTCGATAAAAAATATTTTAATTTTTCTTTTGTATTATGTTTCCCAAGATTATTATTATTTGGATAAATATGAATAACTTTTACTTGTTTATCACTTCCATAAATTTCAACATTTTCAGTACTTAAATGAAAATCACAATGTTCAATAGGTTTTAAAGATAATAATTTTTTTATATTTTCTTTTGTTGGAATATATTCCATTTTATTTAAATATTGTTCTGCATATTCTATTTCTAAATCTCTTATAAAATTATCATCAATATCAGATTTATGAAATGTTGCTTTTAAATATATTCTTATTTCTATTATTTTACTCATTTTTTGAAGAAAAGGTGAAAAATTTTCTTTCAAAAGTTCAACATTATCCATTATTTCTTTTTGAGTTTTTTTTGAAGGAGATTTTGAACTTGGATTTATACTTCTTGTTATTGGTGGGAGTTCCATTAAAACAAATTTATTTTTTAATATTTTTTTTTTAATAATAAAAATAAATAATTTATAGGTAGTATTTCTTATATTGGAGTACCAAAAAAATTTCCTTGAGATGTTGAAAACTTAATTATAGTATTTGGTTTAAATTTTGTTTTTATATATTTTGGATAATTAGATTTTTTTCTTAGATATAAAGTACTAGAATGAGTATCATCATTATCTTCATTATTTGAAAAACTATTATTAAAATCTTGGAGTATAGTATCTTTAAAATTAATATTATTTTTAAGTAAATTTAGAAATTTTATTTTATTCTTTAAAATACCAAAATTTATATTTCCTTTTATATTTTGTTTCTTTTTTTTTTCAAATTTATTTTCATTTTGTAAAAAATCATCAAATAATTTACTAACATTTTCTGATTTTCTTTGATATCTCCTATTTTGAAAATTTGAATATAAATTTTTTGCTTCTAAAACACTACATTTATATTTTTTAGGTGTAAGAGTATTAAATGAAATTTTTTTTATTTTAATTTCTTCTCCTTTTTTTCTTTTTTCAAAAAGTTTACTAAATAAAATACTTAATCTTTTTTCTTTTTCTTTTTTTTTTGAAAAAAATTCTTGTAATTTTAAAAAATTTTTTTTAGAATATTTTACTTCATTTTCACCAGTAAAAATGCTATCATTAAATAATCCTTTATTAATTTTTATTATATTTGGTACTTTATCAAAAGAAGAAGAAAAATTTTCTTTAGGAGAAATTTTAGGGAAAAAAAATATTTCTTTTTTTTTTTTTTTAATTTTTTTTCTTTCACTATCACTTAATTTTATTCTATTAGGAGATAAATAAATAGAAGTATTATTTAAGTGATCTTTATATTTTTGTTGATTTAATATTTTTAAAATTTTTTTATGTTCTTTCAATTTCATAAATATAGGTGAACTATTGTTTTTTGATAAAGTTTTTTTAATATCATTTGAAATAAATTTTCTTGTTATTAAATTAGGATTTATGTTAAGTTTTTTTTTTGGTTCAAGTGAATTTGAAAATATTTTTTTCATAAATCTTTTTTAAATTATAGAAAAAAAATCTTTAAATAAAAAAATAGAATAATTAAAATCTATGTCTAAAATATAATCCTGCCATTCTTCTAAAATAAAATAAAACTATAAGCACAGGTAAAAAAAGAATAATTACAAAACAATAATGTTTGTCTTTAATCATAAATTGAATCAGTTTTGGCATATTTTTCACTTCTTTTTTATCTAAAATATATAATTTACTTAAAATTATCCAAAATGACATTGAAACAAAAAAGAAAAAACCAAAAAAAATAAAAAATATTCCAATTAACACATCTTTTGGATCCCTATATTTCTTATATTTTTCTTTTTGATTATTATTATTTCTATTCAATTCCATTAAAAATTCTCTTTTAATTTTTTTTTTTATATATATATTTTTTAATCATATATACTTCTTTTAGTTTTTTAAAATAACAATTAAAAATATTTGTATCATGAAAAATAAAAAATAAATAATGAAAAAAATACCAAAATAATAATAAAAATTTCCCTTTTGACAAGAAAACAAATTCACCTTTTTTATTTTCCTTTAGAAAAATTATATAAAATATTAATTAAGTATTTTCTTTATTTTCATTATTATTGTTTTCTTCATTCATTTTCTTTCCAAAAAAAAGTAAATCAGTTAATTCATCAACATCAATAGAATCTTCATCAATATATTCAGCCATTTTTTCAATTAAAGTCATTAATCTTCTTTTTCTTCTTTCCATTGCAAATAATTCAATTTCTCTTGAAATTTCAGAAATTTCAATTAATAAATCATTTATTTCTTCTGTTTTTTTTAATTTTGGATTATTTGTTGAAGTATTTTGATTTGATTGATTATTTTGTGCTTTTTCTTTTTCTTGTTCTTTTTTTAATTCTAATAATTCTTTTTCTTGTTTTTTCATCATTGAAGGAGAAACTAAAACCATATCATGAGTAAAACAATCTTCTAATAAATTCATTGTTAAATTATGCTTTATTTGAGCTGGAAATATAAATTTTGAACCTCTCTTTTTTTGAAGAAATTTTATTTTTTCTTTTTTTGTATGATTATTATTCTTTAACATATTTATTTATAAAATTAAATTAATATAAATTTTTTATTATAAGTTTAATTAGTTAGTGAAAAAAGAAATTTTTTTTAAAATTAAAAAAACAATTATTTTCCGAAAAATTTTAACATAAATAACTAAGAAAAATAAATAATATATTTTATTTAAATATCAAAAAAAGATGATAGGAATTGATATAGGTTCATTGAATACAGCAGTATCTATAGGAAAGCAAAATTCATCAACTTCAAGATTTCAATGTGAATTAATTCTTTCTGATACTTCATCTCGTACATGTCCTTCAATATTATCATATACAGAAAATACAAGATTAATAGGAGATCAAGCTTCTTTAGGATTAAAAAAATATATTAAAAGTTCTTTCCAATATTTAAGTAGATTAATTGGAATTCAATCAAATTCAAATTTTGGAAAAAAAGAATTAAGTGAATATTATATAGGTGATAATTATGATTTTGAAACTAATAATTTTAATTTTATGGTTAATAACCAAAATTATAGTTTATCGCCTAATGAAGTTGTATTAGGTTATTTAAATAAAGTTAAAAATCAATATGTTATTGAAAATAAAATTCAACCTATAATTTATGTTTTTTCAGTTCCAGACTATTTTACTTGTTATCAAAAGTTATCTTATTTAAATATTATCAGAGCATGTGATATCAAAAATGATTTCCATTTAATTAATGATTCAACTGCTATAACATTATATTTTGGTTTTAAAAAATTTAAAGATTATTTTATAGTTCATTCAGATACAAATAATAATCAAGATAAACTTACAGTTAATCCAACAATAACAAAATATATAATTTTTATTGATGCAGGTCATTCAAAAACAACTTTAGTTTATTCAAAATTAAATTATAATTTATTCACTGTCCTAGATTGTACTATATTGACATTTTTTGGAGGAAGAGATTTAGATGAAGAAATATTTAAATTTTGCGCAAAAAAATTTCAAGAAAAAACTGGTATAAATATTTTAAATAATAAAAAAATAAAATTAAGATTATTATCAGTAATAATAAAAGCAAGAAAAGCTTTAACAGTAAATCAAGAAGTTCCAATATCAGTAGATTCATTATGTGATGATAATGATTTTTATTATATGTTAACAAGAAAAGAATTTGAAGAAATTATACAAGAAAAAGTAAATGAATTTAAAAAAGTTTTTCAAAGTTTTTATGGAAGAAGAATAAATGATAATATAACAAATGTTGAAATGGCAGGTGAATTAATGAGAATTCCATGTTTAGAAAAAATAGTAAAAGAAATTACAAAATTAGAAATGTCAAAAACTATATTAACAGATGAATGTATTGCAATTGGATGTTCATTATATGGTAGTTTATTAAAAAATTGTTTTCCTATTCAAAACTTTCAAGGAATTTATCATATAAATACATATTCAATATTTTATATTATTAATAATGATTTTAATCAAAAACAAGTTATAGTTACAAATAAAACAAATATTCCTTATTTTACAAAAATTGTTTTAGATAATTCATATTTTTATAATAAGGACATATTTATTGATTTTCATCATGCTGAATATGAAATTCATCCTTATATTAAAAGTGATAGAGGATTCCTTATTCAATATGATATAAATACTGAAAAATTATTACAATTTAATGGTAATAATAAAAATTTAATTATAAATCTTATGATTGATAATAATGGAATGGTTTTTATTAAAAGTTTACAAAGTGAAGATATTCATAAAAAATTAATTAATATCCCTTTAGATCAAAATAATCAAATAGTTACATTTCCAAAAAGAGGAATTTATCCAAATCCGAAAGATAGAATAAATTTAGTTCTTGAAATGGGAAAGAAAGAAAATGAATTTATGAAAAAAGATGAAAACTTTAAAATTTATTCTTTAAAAAGAAATCAATTAGAAGGAAGAGTTTATGAAATTAAAAATAAAATATCAGGAAAACCAATATCAAATCAAAATTATAATGGAAAACCTTTAAATGTTTTTCTTTATGATATTGAAAATAAATTAAATGATATTCAAAATCAAATTACTGATTTAACTCCTTTTCAAAAAGTTCTTAGTGATATAGGTAATTTTATTACTCCAAGTGAATTGATTCAACCTAAGAAAGAATTAATAAATATAATTAATGGTTATCGAAATATAATTAGTGAAGAATATAGTAAATTACTTTCTGGTCAATCTTGTAGTTTTAATAATAAAGAAATAAATGATATTTCTAATATGTTAGAACATTTTATTAATAAAATAGAAGTTGAAGATAATATTCAAGGTTTAAATGAACTAAAATTACAATTAGAAAAAGAAATAAGAAAATATTTCCATTAAATACTTCTATTTAATAAATATAAGTAATTGTAAGAAGAAAAAAAATTATTAAATTAACACTAAACAATTAAAAAACAAAAAAAATTTAAAATACATTTTCAAAAAAACAAAAAAAACAATAAACAAAAAAGTACAAAAAAAATAAAAACTAAGATTTATCTAATAACTCCATCTGCAATAGTAGTAGCCATAATATTTCCTTTTTCAGTTTTCCAAACTAATTCTCCTTTATAAGTAGCTTCTTTAAGATTATTAGTAATTAAATCATTACAAACTTTATCCCAAGGGCAATTTTTCTCAGAAACAGGTTCTCTAGGTAAATCCCCAATAAAAACAAGATCACCAGGTTGAGAATCTTTTGGAGGTCTTAAAGGTTCAACTTGTTTTTGATCTTTAGTTTCAGCACATAAAATCATTCCATGACTTATATAACCTTTTAATTTTTTTGGTTTTAAATTGCATATAACTACAACTAATGAATCTTGTAAATCTTCTATTTTTACAAAATCTCTTAAACCAGATGCAATTGTTCTTATTTCTCCATTTCCTATATCTATTTCTTCATTATATAATTTATCTCCTTGCTCATTTGGTACTATTTTTATTATTTTTCCTACACGAATATCTACTTTTGACATTATATGAACTTCTCTATTTTTATCTTCTTTTTTTTGGTCTTCTTTTTTATTTTCTTGTTTTTTATGTTGTTTTTTATCTTTTTTATTTTGATCAGGAATTCCTATTATAAATGGTTTATATGGTATTGAAAAACTTATTTTTAAATCATATATTACTTCGGATATTCCTTCTAAATTTTGAAGATGATTTCCCCATCTTATTACATGACAATATTTTTCTTTTTCTTCATTTGATAAATTATTTAATAATGGAGATACTATTGCAAATGATAATAAATCTAATATTGTTATTGTCATATTATCATTTATAAATGTTGAATATTCTAATTTATTATTTAATTCTGGTAATAATTTTTGACCATCATAATTTAATTCATTTATTATATGATTTATTTCTTTTTCTGTTTTTTCTTTTTCTAAATTATTCATTCCAAAAAGTAAATCTTTTAATGAACTTTCTTCTGCTATTGCTTTTGATATTTCTATTTCATTTCCACTTAATGGTTCTTTTAATTTTGGAGTAATTAATAAAGGAAGTTTCTCTATTTTTAATGAATTTTGAGCATTTTTATTTAATCTTATTATTTTTCCTAATTTTCTTTCTACTATTTGTAAATATCCTGCTACTAATTGTATTAATCTACTTTTTGCACAATTTCCATCTTCAACAAAAATTTCCATATTTTTAAATATATCTATTTTTATTAAAGATTTTATATATTTATTTAATTTTTAAAAATAATTAATAGAATAATTAGTAATTTTTATTTATATTTATTTTTTTTGGAAAATTTTTTTTGAATTTTTTCAAAATAAAAAAAAAATTTTTAATTTAAGAAAATATAAACATAGAAAAAAAAAATCATATAAAAAAAAAAAATATAAATAAAAAAAAAAAAACAAAAATATATTTAAAAAATGAGTCAAGAACCAAAATTTGAGGATATAAAAGAAGAAGTAAAATCATTAATAGAAGAATCATTAAAAAATCATTTAGATGCCGAATATATAGATTCAGAACAACAACAAAAAATAAATGAAACAATATCAGAAATAAATTCTCAATTACATTCAAAATATCCAGGATTTAAATTTATAGTTTGTGCAACTTCATTTAAAAAAGCTCATGCAGGTTTAAATTATGCTTCTGGTTGTTTTTGGAATCCTGGTGCTGATGGAAGTGTTATGGGAAGATTTGAAAATGATTATTTACATGCTTTTGCTACTGTTGCAGGAGTTCCTAGTTAAAATTTTTATTTTCTTATTTTTTTTTTTATTTAACAATCTATTCATTTTTTAGATATTTTTAATCACTTTTAATGTTTTTTTTTTCTTTTATGATTTTTCTTTTCTTTGATTTTAATATTCTATTGAATTTAATTTTGATAGTCGTTTTTTTATTTTTTTTTTATTTAAATATTTTAAAAACAAACAAGATATTTATGAAGAATTTCTTTATTTTTCATAAATATTATGTATTTTTTTTAATTATTTAAATAAAAATTAAGAATAAGAAAAATATTTTTATATTTTTATTTTTTAAGATTTAATATATTCTTTTTTATCATTTAAAAAGTTAAAATCTTGGAAATTGATAAATCAAAAAAATTAAATAGATAATTGTAAATAAAAAAAAAATATTTTATTTTAAATCATTTCTTATATTCAAAAATATTTAAATAGAAAAATAATAATGAATTTGTGTTCGTGAAATAATATATATTTTTTATATTATTTGAAACACTTTTAAACTTCTTTTAAATTATTTAAAAAATAAAAAAGACTTTTTCATTATAAAAATGTCAACTCTGTCAAAGCTATTTAATTTCCTAAAAAAAATAGATTTATATGGTTTATCATTTCCTTTAAGATATCAAGCACATCATGAATATAATACTTCATGTGGAATAACATTAAGTTTAATAACATTATTTGGAATGACAGTAATAATATTAATTTTTTTAGTAAAAAGTTTTCAAAGAAAATCTTTTTCAATAATTCATAACTCAGAACAATTATATGAAAAAAGATTATTAAATTTTTCAAGAGTTCCATTATTAATAG